>JAJHPE010000015.1:5233140-5402735 GCA_024447655.1 Carex scoparia
AAATCGTGTTTATTACATTGATTATCTATAGAATATGGTACTGCTTGCGCTTTGGTTTGTTTATTGTAGGAAACGGGCGAAGAAAGGGCGAAATCTGGAAATCTGGACTTCCTACACGGGCCGAGTCAACATTCACACGGACCGTGTCATACCCTACTCGACCCCTCACACGAGCGCCGCACGACCCGGACAAGAGACACGAGGCACACGGTCCGTACAACATCTCACACGGACCGTGTCAGACAAATCCGGCAGTTAATCTAAATTTACAGATTATTGCCTAATTAAAGATGGACGGTTATGGAGTATAAAAGGAAGACCCCTGGGGCCAGAAAGGCATCAACTTTCGCACAGAACAGAAGAGAATCAATTCGGACAGAGACCAATTTCTAAGGAAGTTCGACAACAACTAACTTGGAGACGAAGTAGAGAGGAGGAAATCGAGAGAATTCCGACGAATCTTCTTCGTATTTTCGGTTTTGTCATGAATTGTTTATCTTTTATTTGTTTTTCTGTTTTGAGAACTATGTTTGAGTAGATTTTTTAGTTTCTTGGGAACATGATGTAGTCGAATACTTTGTTTAATTGCTAGTTGTTTGATTATGCGTGATATTTCGTGTTTGCTTGTTTGTGTATGATTTTAATTGCTTATCTGCGTTGTTCGATTATCATTTGGTTATTACCATTAGGCTTGGCCACGTCTAACAAGGTACTGTGTCCAATTTCATCTTTCAACCAGACCAAAGTATTTGAGGTAAGTCGATGAACCGAGAGGGAAGACTAATTAGTAGCCGAGAGGTGAACTTTTCAGCAATCGAGAGATGTTGAATACCTTTAGTAAACCAAACAAGTAACTTAGGCATTTCAAACCAACGAACGAGAGTTTAGGTTAGAACCCTAAGAGGATTGAATTGTATTTCCATTATCGAGTTTATTTAGCCAACAAACGAGAGTTGAGGTTTAGAAACATCAGGTATGGTCAGTTCATCCTACACAGAATTAATCAGCGCAGAAACCAGACAACTGCAGTTTCACTCGAGTCTGACACGGACCGTGTAGGATACTACACGGGTCGTGTCAGGCAAGAGGCAGAGTTGCAGATGAAATCAGAAACCCAGGAAACGCTTGTTTTAAATTAGTTTTGAATTCCAGTTTAGTTTATTTGCAACCTTATAATATTGTTAACCAAAATTTCAACCAACTCAAACCTTTTCAACACTTCTAGTTTGAAGATAAATTAGGTCAAAATCTAGTTAAGTTATTGAACCGTCCTGTGGATCGACACCCGATATTAACAACGATAGGACTGTACACTTGCAGTCTGAATCAGAAGTAGAATCGAGGTTTAAAAGGTACAGCTTGCTGTACTGAAACTTTGTAGTACACTTTTGTGCGAACAAGTTTTTGGCGCCGTTGCCGGGGACGGCATCATTTAATTTTTCTAGATTTTTGCTTCTTTTATTTTAATTCTAGATTTTAACTTGTATCCTTTATTTTGTTTTTCTCCATCGCAGGAAACCTAACAGAAATACGGTCAGGCTCGAGACCTAAAACAAGCGCTACTTGGGAGGCAACCCAAGTTCTTTTTATCTATTTTCTCGCATTTTTACTTTATTGTCTGCTTTATTTGTTTCTAGCATTACTTACTTTTTATCGTTTTGCTTTAGTTTCTGTTTTATTATTTTGCTTGCATTTTTCGTTAATCTGTTTTTCAGTTTAGAAGTTAAAAGGAGGGATACTTCAGGCTCAGGAAATAGATCACACGGCCCGTGTCTCACTTCACACGGTCCGTATCATGACCACTCAACGCATGGAGCAAGGACCAACTCGGCCCGTGTCACATTACACACGGTCCGTGTAGGTACCAAACGACGCCTGGAGTTAGACACTACACGGGTCGTATTAGGCTTAGCCACGAGCAGCCTTACACGGTCCGTGTCAAAGTTCCCACGGTCCGTGTCATATCCGAGCGGTGCAACGAACAGACGCGCCCGCTCCGCGTCCGTTACTCCTTTCTTCCCTACTTAGCCTCTCTTCTTCTCCATCCGACCGATCTGCAAAAATTCTCAGCAACTCCACCACCCGGCCGTGTTACTTGCCCGTGTGCACTGTAGCACCGCCCTTTTTCTCTCCGTACCCACTCCGTACCGAGATCTTACCACTTCCACTTCTCCTCATCTCCCTCTTCTCCACTCTCCATTTGATTCATCCGAGATCCCTCAGTACCAACAACGTACCGGGCGCCTCTCGCTCACCATTGCCATTTCGTTGTTCTCCCTGCGCCGAAACCCTCACTCCACACGGTCCGTATCAACACCTACACGGCCCGTGTCGCTACCTCCACACGGTCCGCATCACTCACTGCGTGGCCCGTGTCACTCTCGTTCTCATCCACATCTCAAAGTTACACGGTCCGTGTCACAACTCACTCGGCCCGTGTCAGACTTTGACAGAACACACCATGAATCAGGAGCGTCGCAGCAAGAGGAACCAGGACCGTGCACAGGCGGCTCTCCGTGCCTCGACACCACCGCCTGATCAGCCACCATCATCCGAGAGTTCTCACTCTTCTCACTCATCTCATTCTTCTCACTCCACACCATCAGCCGTGCGCTCGCCGACTCCTTCGGCCACACCATCACCTGCACGGTATGATTCTAGTGATTCCGCTCACCTATCGGGCTACCACACCGATAGGGCTGCTGATCATGAGAGGAAGCTCTTCCCAATTCCCACGAGGTGGATGTTTGAGCGCATCCAGATCCTAGAGCTGAGGAAGTTCAAGAACACCCCTACCCTCGATTTCGACTCTCTTCGGTCTCTTGGGATTGCGGACGATTTCGTCCATCTCACTAGCCGCATCGGGTTTACTCCCGAGTTCTGGGGCATCGAGCACAATGCCTATCAGAATCTCACTCTTGAGTTCCTTTCCTCCCTCCAGCTCAAGTATGACGCAGAAGAGAGACCCTTCATCAAGTTCAGGATGTGCAGTCAGACGTGCTATGTCCCTGTCTCTGATCTTCGTGCATGGTTTGGGTTTCCCCCAAATCCGACCACGACTGTCCTCCGTTTCCGCGAGGGGATGGACAAGGACCGCTTCTGGAACTTGATCACCGGCATGCAGGGCTGCCACAACAAGGACTACAAAGGTCTCAACATTCCTCACCCGGTCCTCCGCTGCATCCAGCGAGCCTTGGCATGCACCATCTTCGCGCGCGATGAGACAGTCCATCGCGCTAATGAGACGGATCTCATATTGCTGGACCACATGCTACGTCCAGATGCTGAGTTAGAGCGGCCCGATCTGATGCTCTTTATGATCGAGCACTGGCTAGATGTAGCCAGGTCCACCAGGACTGGAGGAGACGTCACCCTCGGCGGCTATGTCACACTCATTGCCGACCGCCTGGAGTACCCGATTGTGGGTGACACCCTTTGCAGGGGCCCTTCCTCCCTCGGTCTCGAGTCCTTCCGCCTGGCCAAATTCATTCATCTCGAGAAGGGCGCCGCCGGCCATCGTGACAGATACTACTGGTGCATGCCGGATGGCACACGCGAGCACCGCCTCCCCTTCTCTGCTCCTATCTCTTTCGGGGACAGGAGCACTTGGCTTTTCACAGGCCCTCAACTTGCTCCACCACCACCTCCTCCTACGGCAGATGATGCGCCCGTGCCGGATGTGGTCATGACAGACATCCCCAGCTCCTCTCATCCAGTTCACGCCTCTACTTCCACGGCGGGCCCTTCTTCTTCTTCTGCAGCCCGCACTTACCCACTCTCCGATCCCACCATCATGGATGTGTACCGCCTCGTCTACGACATGAGGCAGGAGCAGGGTGAGATCTTACGTGACCTCACAGCCAGGGTGGGTGCTATTGAGGATGAGTTGCGCGATTGGCGCTGGTGGGACTACGACCACGACTCCGACCACGGAGCCGCGGACCACTGAGCAGGTTTGTTTTCCCTATCCCTAGCTTTTATATCTCCTTATTTATACGTCTTTAAGCATTGGGGACAATGCTAAGACGAAGCTTGGGGGGGTCTTTATCTGTTTTGTTTGCATTTTAGGTCATGTTTATTTCTTGTTTTTATCATAGTTTACTTTTTGTTTGCATTTTAGGCGAAATTTTTTGCGAATCGTTTGAATTTGGATCTTTAGTGAACCATTTTGGCCATGACTAACCTGACCTTGGTTTGATTGAAACTAACTCCATAATTGACCACACAATTGATTAGGATGAGATTGACCTTTGTTACGATGAAAACCCGTTTATATCGAGAAAAATATTTGAATTCTGAACTGTACCTTACAAAATAGGGAAATGGGGATTTTTGACTAAAATATTACGATATCCAATGGTATGAAAGAATACCATCGGATGTGTGTATTCATGGTGTATACGAATGAAAATAATGGAAAAAGATGGAGAAAATAAGAGTACTGGCAATAAGCCCTTCGAGGCGCCTTTGAGCTCGTCTCCCAAACGTAAAAACAAAAACGAGTACTGGCACAATCCATTTGGATGCCTTTGAGCTTGATTTGCATACACCAACACACTATTAAGGGCAAAATGGTCAAAATCACCACAAACGAGGGTATGTCTTCAGTCTTAAGCATAATATCGATAGGTTCGGGTAATTAATCTTAAAGTGTATCAAAACATCTCAGAATTTGAAGTTAAGTGGTCAGTTTGTGGAGTGAATCGAAATTAGCTTAAGGTAAGTCTAAATTGTAGTCAAAATGATTCACGAGATCTCTTGATACAAACAATTCGTAGAAGTTTTCGTATTTAGAAAGTTATCTTGCATTTAGGTAGTTTAATTGACCAATCTGGCCAAAGTTGTTATTTTTGCTTGAGGACAAGCAAGATTTCAGCTTGGGGGGATTTGATATCTCGTTATTTTAGCTACATTTCCGACCAAATATTGTACCAAAACCTGTGTCCAAAACTGTAAAATCGTGTTTATTACATTGATTATCTATAGAATATGGTACTGCTGCGCTTTGGTTTGTTTATTGTAGGAAACGGGCGAAGAAAGGGCGAAATCTGGAAATCTGGACTTCCTACACGGGCCGAGTCACAATTCACACGGACCGTGTCATACCCTACTCGACCCCTCACACGAGCGCTGCACGACCCGGACAAGAGACACAGGCACACGGTCCGTACAACATCTCACACGGACCGTGTCAGACAAATCCGGCAGTTAATCTAAATTTACAGATTATTGCCTAATTAAAGATGGACGGTTATGGAGTATAAAAGGAAGACCCCTGGGGCCAGAAAGGCATCAACTTTCGCACAGTACAAAAGAGAATCAATTCGGACAGAGACCAATTTCTAAGGAAGTTCGACAACAACTAACTTGGAGACGAAGTAGAGAGGAGGAAATCGAGAGAATTCCGACGAATCTTCTTCGTATTTTCGGTTTTGTCATGAATTGTTTATCTTTTATTTGTTTTTCTGTTTTGAGAACTATGTTTGAGTAGATTTTTTAGTTTCTTGGGAACATGATGTAGTCGAATACTTTGTTTAATTGCTAGTTGTTTGATTATGCGTGATATTTCGTGTTTGCTTGTTTGTGTATGATTTTAATTGCTTATCTCGCGTTGTTCGATTATCATTTGGTTATTACCATTAGGCTTGGCCACGTCTAACAAGGTATCTTGTGTCCAATTTCATCTTTCAACCGGACCAAAGTATTTGAGGTAAGTCGATGAACCGAGAGGGAAGACTAATTAGTAGCCGAGAGGTGAACTTTTCAGCAATCGAGAGATGTTGAATACCTTTAGTAAACCAAACAAGTAACTTAGGCATTTCAAACCAACGAACGAGAGTTTAGGTTAGAACCCTAAGAGGATTGAATTGTATTTCCATTATCGAGTTTATTTAGCCAACAAACGAGAGTTGAGGTTTAGAAACATCAGGTATGGTCAGTTCATCCTACAGTGTAATTAATCGCGCAGAAACCGGACAAACTGCAGGTTTCACTCGAGTCGACACGGACCGTGTAGGATACTACACGGGTCGTGTCGTGCAAGAGGCAGAGTTGCAGATGAAATCAGAAACCCAGGAAACGCTTGTTTTAAATTAGTTTTGAATTCCAGTTTAGTTTATTTGCAACCTTATAATATTGTTAACCAAAATTTCAACCAACTCAAACCTTTTCAACACTTCTAGTTTGAAGATAAATTAGGTCAAAATCTAGTTAAGTTATTGAACCGTCCTGTGGATCGACACCCGATATTAACAACGATAGGACTGTACACTTGCAGTCTGAATCAGAAGTAGAATCGAGGTTTAAAAGGTACAGCTTGCTGTACTGAAACTTTGTAGTACACTTTTGTGCGAACACCGAACGACATCCGTCTTTCATGATCATTCTTCATGTTATCAAAAGTGGGAAACGCTTTCTTATATAATACTGCCCAGCTCTCGTCGTCCGAGTTTGAACTATATACCCCCTCATGAAGTATTTTTTCAATGATTTCCTCTTTAGTACTCATTATTCTATCCATGTATTTGAGGAGTCCTTCCACATATCTGTCACCAGCAAATAGTATGGGTCTTTGATCACTAACATACTGGTTGACCTCTTCCCTCATACCATGGATTAAATCTTCTATTTTCTTCCTACATTCTTCCACCAAATCGTTTTCGGAGCTAGAGGACTGCTTTCTAGAAGCATGTCCAATTAACTCACTTGTTAACTTTGCAACTTTTGGAGCTGAGAATTAATGAAGAAGAATTTTTTCTTTCGTCTATTTCGTTGTTTTAAACTAAAACAATTAGAATTAATGAAGAAGCTGGTCATGCGTTTTTTTCTCGTTAAAAGATAATATAACGAGCTGTATTTCAAATATGTTAATTAAAAGATAATATAATAATAAACTCTTTTCTAAATAATATTTTCTCGTTTATCCAAAAACTTTTCATTTTTACAAACAAGTTGTCAAAATAACTTGTTGCATTTAGTACACTTTACTCAAATTTCAATTTCAAATATCAATTTTGTACGCAACACATGGTATAATCAAATTTTGACAGAAAATATTTGAATAAAGAAACTAAGACATGAGTGGTGGTACGAGAAAGATCTCAAAAATTGATTGTCCACACACATCAATACACCGTATAGAAAGATCTCATATAGATCTCAATTTTTTTTTTTTTTTTTGTAAAATTCACGAGAAAATTTGTGGTGCTAATGCCTAACTAAAAGCTATGGAAAAATTAATACTACATATCAGGATTAACAAAAAAATAGGTACAAAAATATGTGTGTGTGTGTGTATCCATATTATAAATTGAGCATCTACATTAGATTTGCCATGTAAATTAATTGAGCATGCACATCAGATTTCAGAATATAGTTTTGTGAAATAAAAAAAAAAAAAGATGAGAGCAATACCTCGACACGTGTAGAAAGAGTAAGACACAAAATGCAGATATGTAAGCAGAAATCTGATCCTAAATTCCTGTTGTGTAGAGTAATTGAATTAATGAACAATGACTAGATAATATGCATATAATTATCAGTCTAACTAGTTAATAAAAAAATAGTAATCTACCTCTGTGCAGATTAAGACAGGCAGGTAAGAGGCCTTTACTGAAAATCAGAGTGGTGATGCATTTCCTACTAAACTGGGAAAGGAAAAGAAATTTAGCATTAGATTTCAATTTTTATTGGCAAAATCAGAAAATCAATAAAGCGTAAAATCATGATTGAGTGTAACATATCATGACATACAAACATATTTAATTATAGATAGGCTTTGTAAGAAAGGTGAAGTTGAGCAGGCATTGGATTTTATAGAAAGTCATGATTTTCAAGGGGTATGAGTCTAATGTTGTGTCCTATAGCTGCCTTATTCATGGCAAGTGCAAGAAATGTGCAAGAAAGGTGACATTTTGTGACATAATGAGCCTAGGACTCGATAAATTGAGCTTGTACATCAACCTAGCTAGGTGAAATTTCTTGACACGTGTTAAAAGAGTAAGGCTCAAAATTAATACAGAAATCTTAAATTTGATAAACTGGATAACATTTACAAAATACTAATTGCTTGTTTTCTATTGTGAATCCAGACTGTTTTCTTATTCAAATAAGATTATTGAAGAAAGATCTCAAGAATTGATTGTCCACACAACAATACACCATATAGACAAATTTCCATGTGTTTCTTGTAAACTGTATATAGTCAAATTTCCACGTGATATATCCATGTTACTTTCATTAAATGTGTCTAATTAAATACTGAGATCAACTGAGAAATTGAAAAAAAAAAAATTGGTCGTTATGCATCAAATATTATTTAGTAGTTACACAAGCAATTATTAGAGAAATTTTCGGAATAGTTTATCAATTGTTATGCAAACAAAGCTATAGGAATCCATTTAAAACAAATTACATGGCTCCAAATAATACCTAAAAATGTACAAATTATAATTAGAGAAATTTTCAAAGTATGTATCAATTAGCGGAATGCGCTTTGCTTCGACAGTGAAAATTGAAATAAGTGTAAAGAAATAAGGCAAAGACTTCTATGAATATAAGGACCTATATGTAAAATGAACATATTTTTATTTTCAAAGTTCAAACAGTCGATCCGAACCGTTCATCTTGTTCTCCATATTAATATGTGCTTGGAGACCAAATTTTACATTTTTCTGAATTTTTTTATTATTTATTAAGATGGATACAAAATTCAATGGTCTGAATTTGATATTTTTTGTACCCATCTTAATAAATAGTAAAAAAATTCAGAAAAATGTAAAATTTGGTCTCCAAGCACATATTAATATGGAGAACAAGATGAACGGTTCGGATCGACTGTTTGAACTTTGAAAATAAAAATATGTTCATTTTACAAATAGATTCTTATGTCCATAGAAAACACTCTCAAGAAATAATTGTAATTGTATAAATGTATGTTTATACAAATACTATATATAATATAGTTTTGCGAAATAAAATAAATAGATGAGAAGAGTACCTCGACACGTGTAGAAAGAGTATGACACAGAATGCAGATATGGGAGCAGAAATCTTATCCTGGATTCAAGTTGATGAGAGTAATTGAATTAATAAACAACATCTGGATAACATATATATTATCATGCAGTCAAGTAGTTATTAAAAAAAAGTAATATACCTCTGTGCAGATAAAGGCAGGTAGGGAGAAGTTCCGCTCAAGTACACATTTGAAAATTAGAGGTCTACTAGTGGCGATTTCCGTGCTAAACTGGCAAAGGAAAGGAAATTTAGCATTAGATTTCAATTTTTTTAGCATAATTAGAAAAAATAATAAAGCCTAAAATCATGACTAACATTATGACTTACAAGTTACAACACCTTTATAGATGTTATTGATTTCTAAAGAGCAGTTGCCTGACGTGACTATACATGAGTTATATATGCAGGGTGTAATTGAACAGTCATTGGATTTTCTAGAAGTCATGATTTTCAAGGGTATGAGTCTATTGTTGTGTCCTACAGCTCTCTTATACATGCCATGTGCAAGAAAGGTGAAATTTTCTAACCTAATGAGTCTATTGTTGTGTCCTACAGCTCTCAGATTTCAGAATAGAGTTTTGCGAAACCTAGAGAGAGGTGACAACAGCCGCTTACCAGATACTGTTGCTCTATCAGGATATTGTCGACTAAAGAAGAGAGATGAAGGAGAGAGTAACAGGTAACTGAGGGAAGAACATGTATCCTCCGCATTAACTCAAAAGAGAATCTTTTCGGTCAATCCAACCGTCTGATTTTAACACAGATCCTATAATATTAGTGTGGATCTAGTCCGCTCGGATCTTAAAGTGGATTAGATGGCTGAGATGTTTTAACTCAAAAAATTCCCTTTTGAGCTAATGCAGAGGATATGAATTCACTGAGGGAAGGGGAAGGAAGTATATATAGGGGTACCATGTAATTACCATTTATAAATAAGGTCCTCAAAATCATTCAAAACAACAATCCCCTGGTAATATTTAAAATAAATTAAAATTAAGAGGTACCTGAAAAATACGTAATTTTGAAATTTTTGAGGATATACGTCAAATTCCTCCTAATTATTCATGAAAATTATAATATATGTAGCAACAATTTTAACAAAAATAATTTTAAATTATTCATAGTATAAATGAGTAAACTCTAGATCCTAAAACAATTATAATCTAAAATATCTACTATTTTATTATATCTATAATTATAATATTTTTTAACGATTAATTTCTATTATACAGTTTGATGTGGCAGCATTCATGCGATTCATTCTATTTTTCAAAGAAAATGATTCAATTTTTTTTCGAAGGTTTATTTTTTTAATATCTGAATTAAAAAATATGTAATTTGATCCTGACAAGTCATTACACATTTTCTTCATCCTCTACGGTCGGGACTGGAAATCTTTTTTTTTTTTTTTTTTGTTGTCTGAAATGTCGAAGAATTCGAATATTAATTATCTGCTCCATAGATGTTATCTCGAGAACCTTCATCTCTTCCCGATGCATGTTGGATTATTAACCGGCATTTTTTATCATAACCAAAAATTTAAATGATATAATATTAATAACCAAACTGCACAAATTTTTTCACTCATAACCAAACAGTCCCCCCATTGGGCGGTTTGCCCTACCCACAAACCCCCCCCCAGGGAGCAATCTGCACAAAATGCCTATATTTAGTTGTTTTCTCTCTCATGTCTCACCATAAGTCACTCACTCTTCTTCTTTTAATCCATCCTGCTCTCAAACAGTGCTCCGAGGCGATTTTTAGGCGATTCTGAGGCAATTGCGATGAACAGTGCGCTCAACAGTGACTGATGTATATTTTTTTTTAAATTAATTTTTTTTAAATGTTATTTAATTTCAGAAATAAACAAAAAACTGATATTGAACAGAAAACTTCTTTTGTAATGTCATAAATAAACCAAAAATGTTCATTGCATTGTACTTGGGTGGAAAACTCACGAGAGGGGAGTTCGGATGCCAATACTCGAAAGATGCGACTTACAGCTTCCAGGTGAATGCCAATACTTCAATTTATGAAATAAATGAAATAATCTTGCAAAAAACCAGTTGGGACCATGCCCAATTTACCGTAGAAATCAGTACCCCAATTAACAACCAACCGCCCGGTGCCAAACCTTACTTGTAAAATATCCTATAGCAGAGCAAGATATATGGACAGCTATGTACGGGTTTTTTGAGTCCAATTCAATCCTATAGCTATAGCAGAGTAGAACAACTTTGACACTGGGACTGGACCTTCTACCCATAACAACTTAAACACCGGGGCTGGACCTTCTACAGAGCACAACTTGGACACCGGGATTGGACCTTTTGTCCATAATTATTTCTCGGATTATGATAACCCGGGATATGATAATGATGCCACTGATTATGGGTATGATTACAACCAGGATGTGACCTCACCCCTTCGTGAACCTGTGAGACGAGATAGGTATTTGCAAGTACCTGAGCACAGTGTTGCACTCCGGGCTGAAACTAGAAGATAGTCATGTGTTGGTCGGGTTGGATATCAATCAAGAAAAAACCACGACGGATGGAAGAGATGTTCAGAGATTTTCCCAGAGTATGTATGCATTATTTTTTTTTGACATTTGCACGACTTGTAGCACTGAGGTATATTTCTATTTTTTGTAGACATTTCCAGTGGCAAATGTCTACTTAGCGAAGGCGGGCAAGAGAGGTCCGCGCGATCTGATGGAGCCGTCAGCATATGAGAAGATATTTCAATCATGTGATGGAGGTTGGAGATGGGGAATTATGACCACTAATAGGTCAGAGTCATTAAACAATGTATTCAAACAGAGCCGTATGTTACCCGTGGTTTCATTGGTGGAGGAGACGTTCTACGAGTTAAATGCTTGGTTTGTTGAGAGGCATGCTAAAACCACTATATTAGCGAGTAGGGACCAACTATTCTCAGATAGAGTGGAGGAGAAATTAAGAAAACACAGAGTCAAAGGTTCTGTCATGCACGTTGTAGGGTATGGTACCACAGGTACGGAATATGAAGTGCAGGTTCCAAGTGAGATCATTCCACCGGTTGTGGGACAAAATGGCATTATAGAAACTCATGAATGCGCATGCAAGTACAGAGTCGTTTTAGGCGCGAACAATCAAGTAATGTGAGAGTGCCAAGGCCCCCAGTTAGTTCACATACCGTGTTCTCATGTTATGGCGGTTTGCCGAAAACAGAATTTCCTTGAAGACGTCTTTGTTGACAACTATTACCGTACCGATTGCCTTCTGAACACCTGGAGAGCATCATTCACAGCTACCCCAACCAGTACCAGTGGCCATACTACCTTGGGTCTACGGTGGTTCCCGATAAGAAATGGATCAGGAAGGGGAGGAGAAAACACAAGCGGCGCGTAATGCATATGGACAGGATGCAAGGACGGCAAGTGGGACATGAGGCTCACCGTTCTACTACTGACAGGCAGAGCAGGTATGTAGATGATCGTACACAACTTAAAATTGATTTGAAATTAAATTTAAATATTGATACTAAATGTTCAATGAAATGCATTGTAGAGGCAATAACCGAAGCCATCGAAAGAGAGAATGCTAGAGTGGTTGCCGATGCGGGACCTTCTGGAAGCAGGCAACCTAGTCAGGGAAGCCACTCAGGGAGTAGTCAGAGCTCTACAACTGCTGGTGTCGTGCCGTCATCCACTTCTAGAAACCTAAGAAGTAAACTTGGTCTGTTCGAATGCAGGAAGAGTTAATTCAGCATATGTTATATTTATATTTGTATCTTATGTTCGATCTGATTACAAAACCTGATAATTATTACACACTGATATATTAGAATTACTAAATAATTAGTACAGATCTTCCAATAATACTACTTCTGAAAACCAGTAATGTTTATCTATTTTTATCTTTTGTTAATTTAAGTATGTTACTAAAAATGTATTGTTTCACGATCTAACTTTATTATAAAAATTGAACTTTTCTCATTATTTAGATTGAAACATTCAAATCCTATATATATATATATATATATATATATATATATATATATATATATATATATATATATATATATATATATATATATATATATATAGCAGACCGCCCCTCGGGGGGCGGTCTAGTCTCAGTGTATACCGCCCCCTATGGGGGCGGTTTGGTTATGAGTGAAAATATTTGTGCAGTTTGGTTATTAATATTATATTATTTAATTTTTTGGTTATGATAAAAAATACCGGGATTATTAACCAGCAAGATTTTTCTTTTAATTAATTATGTACTGTATTTTCTGAATATTTGTAATCTGTGCAAGTTTTTTTTAATTAATTCTTGCGATTTAAATTAATTATGTACTATAGTTTAATTAATTGATTGCAATTTAAATTTAAGGAAGATTAAGTACCTTTCTTAATTTTACTACTTATATTTTATACTTTTATTGGACTTAAATTAATGCATCTAAATAGAGGTTAGAAAATGAACATCTACCTATTATACATTGTGTCTTACAAATAGATAAGTGTAAAGTAAATTAATCCAGACAGGTAGAGTAACTTATTCCAAACATACTCATATTTTATTTATTTACTTATCGTATAAATTCTACTTCTTATTTTAATAGTTTAAGTGTGTAAATTAAGTATGGATTTTACTTCACCTCTTACTTCACAATCAAACATTATCTATTTTTTTTTGGTACGATGGTGTACCGTTTATATTTTAATACTACAAAGCTATGGAAAATTAATATTACATATCAGGATTAACAAAATATTGTAATTATATAAAAATATGTAAATACATATACATATCCATATAATAAATTGAGCATCTACATTAGATTTGCGATATTAATTGAGAATGCACATCAGATCAATTTCATAATGAGGATGGTTCAAATGCACCATTTTTTTGGTGCTCCAATATGCTCTAATATACTCCACATTGCTTATTTATGTTTTCAAAGTCCGAACAGTTGATCCGAACCGCACAATATGATCTTCGTAATAAAATATGTTTGGAGGTCAAATTTTAGATTTTTTTTTTTTTACTATTTTTTTCATAGGTACAAAATCATTGTTTTAAGGAGATTATGGACCATCCGATAAAGTAATATTGTACCTATGAAAAAAATAGTAAAAATTTTCTAAAAAATAGAAAATTTGGTCTCCAAACATATTTTATTACGAAGAACATGTTTAGCATTCGGATCGACTGTACGGACATTGAAAATAGAGATAAATATTGAAGCATATTGGAGCACAAAAAATATGATGTATTTGAACCCTCCTGTTTCATAATATAGTTTTGTGAAATAAAAAAAAAGATGAGAGGTACATGCATGTAAGTAAGCCACAAAAGGGCATATATATATATAAGCAGAAATATTTTCTTAGATTGTTGTTATTGAGAGCATTAAAGGCGGGCAACAGGGAGAGGCTCAAGCACACAACTAAAAATCAAAGGCGTGACGCATTTCTACTAAATTGGCAAAGGAGATGAAATTTGGCATTAGAAACTTCTTTAGCAAAATCAGAAAAACTATAAACCCTAAAATTGGGATTGAGCCTAGCATCATGACCTACAAAACCTTATGGATAGGCTCTGCAAGAAAGGTGAGGTATATATAGAAGACAGTGAAACTTTTAGAAAGTCATGATTTACAAGGGGCATGAACCTAGAGTATGCACTAATGTTGTGTCCTATAGCTCTCTTGTTCATGACTTTTGCAAGAAAGGTGAAATTTCATGACCTAATTAACCTAGGACTCGATAAATTGAGCATGTACATCAGATCTCAGTATATAGCTCTCTTATTCTAGATTTCTGTTGTTGAGAGCAATTGAATTAATAAACAATAGATAGACTGGATAACATTTGATCAGTTAAGTAGTTATTTAAAAAAGTAACGTAATATACCTAAGTGCAGATAGATATAGGCAAAGAGAAGCTCAAGCATACGATTGAAAATCAGAGGTTTAATAGCGGCGAATTTCGTAGTAAAATGAGGCTAAACTCTAATGAAGGGAATTAGTGAAAGAGATAGAAGTGAAACCTGAGAGAGGTGACAGCAGACACTACTAGAATTTGCATTTTTTCTGTGGGTCAAATTATGGTTTTTTCTGACGGCGTACTCTTGGAACAAGCCCTGAAATCGTCATTTCTGTGGGTCACCCTCAGAAATACTACCGTCAATAATAGCCTCGATGGAAATACCATTTTCCCTGACTTTTTCCATCGGCTACCCTTGGAAAAACTATTTTCTGACTTTTTCCGTGAGCTTACCCTCAGAAGTACTACCATTAGAAATACTTTGACATCCGGCCCATGAGCTCATTATTTCCAAGGGCAATGTGTATGGGTCCCACTGTATTATTTCTGAGGGTAGCACATGTGGGACCCACCCTAGTATTTCCAAGGGCAAGATATGTGAGACCCAACGTGTTATTTCCAAGGGCAGCGTGTGTGGGTCCCACAGTAGTATTTCCAAGGGCATCGTGTGTGGGTCCCACCGTAGCATTTCCAAGGACAGTGTGTAGCATTTCCAAGAGCAAATTGTATTCGTTTTTCCGTGAATATACCCACGGAAATAACTTGAATGACATTATACATGTAAGCTCTCATCTACAATCCTCCCTGTACCAATCAGGTACAATCCTCTCTGTACCAACTAGGTACTATATTACATTCCCCACTAATACCCATTGAAACATATAAACAGAAACACATTTATAATAAGATATAAGGAAAACATTTAATAAGCATTAACATAACATATATAGTGTTCATACATCGAAAGGAATGCACTTGCATTTCCAACTATACCAAACTATGCACACTAGTTAACCAAAATATACCATATTGTAGTGGTAAGCTAGAGATGCCGGTTCACATTGAAGCGACTACATTGTATCAAAATGCCAAAAGACATTACAACAGAAGTACTATAAGAAAACTTCTATATATACTCTCATTCAAGACAACTAACAAAATAATAATTAGAATTGACTACATTTGCAAAAAAATGATTTTTACGAGAATGATGTAGTTGCTCTTCCTTTTATCTTGCTATGTTGTTCTCGTTGCTGTAAAAAATGAGAAAATAAGTTAATTTGTTTTGGGTTGGTACAAGAAGAATGGTAGAATAAGGACATATCTTTACTTATAATCAACATATTTTTTTTAAGATACCATATCACTAATTATAAGAAAATAAGAGGCAGGGAAACTCACCATACATCAGGACACATATTTTCCCACTTACAAGCTAGCAAATGTCCAGTGCACGCTATGTCAATTTGGATTTCATCTGCTATCATTAGTATGTTGTATTTGGTGCACAGAGATCTCATGGCTTTCAATTAAACATCAAGGGGAATTATTACCTGCAAAAGCTCAAAGTTTAAAAAAGATTAATACATATGACGCTACATGACTATACACACATAACAAAGTGTTACTTGAAAAGGACAGTGAATTTGACCAGAATAAAATAAATATTGCTGATTAGCCATGAGGCGAGGATGCCCAAGTGATTCTCCAGAACAAAATCGATTGAAAGCAATTAGACCTTGGCAATTAGGAGAGACCTACATATTTATGCACAAATGAAGGTTTATATCTCACCTCCCGCTACTCCAATTGATGGGAAGAAAGAACAAATTAGCACAAATAAAGCTCATCAGCCCACTGTTCTAGCCCCGCACCTCGTCAGTCGGTCAGCACCACACACCCAAATCTTGGCTGTCCTGCAAAATCCAATGATAAGTTATAGCAAAGTTAATCATGTTAAAAGAAAATTTACATAGTAAGAGGTTTCTTAACTAGCTGTAGAGAAACTGAATAGAAATTACAGTTTTTTTTATTACATTATTTTCTTAAAAAATGGCATATAAACCTCACCTCATCAATTATAAGGGGAGCAACAAGGACCTCGGACCCATACAGTTTTGTTGTTAATTTAATAAATAGTTAATTTTAACTTAGCAACAAAAAATAAGTTTAAACCTCACCACCTTAATTCACCTAGCTTATTCTCGTCAGAAAAATTGTAGGTGGAAGATTTTAGTTCGGACAGCACAAACATTCGACAATCACCACCAGCGTCGCACTCCAAGCTGATGTCTTCTTTTTCTCGAGAACCTGTGATGAACACTTGTTAGTAATTGTAAGAGAAATGTATGAAAGCATATTATATAATATTAAAAATTATATGATTGCTCTGTTTAAGGTATACTATATTACTACATTCTGTTCCTAGTTAGTTAACTACCTATCTCTATAACTGTGCCACTAAAACTAACCTGAAAAATAAATTTTTGTAAACTTCAAAGAGAATGAAAATCAGATTTTAGTGGGCTAAATAACAATGAAAAAAAAATACATTTCTTCAATCATATATTCAGAAGTTCATTCCTTTATGGAGCAACTTTGTAGACAATCCCAAGCAAAAGACACCAAGTGCTAGCATTTAATATTGGACTTATTAAATGCTAATTCAACCAACTAATGTACCAGTACTTGACCCAGCAGATATGTTTTTGCCGATTTCACTTATACAGTACAGCACAGGTCTTCTAAGTTCACAATGAATCTCAAATTGTGTACTGATAATCTTAGCCAAGTTTATCATTTTATAAACAAATTGTGTACTGATAATCTCAAATTGTGTACTAATAATTTGAATTGAAAACAAATAATTAATTGGGTACAGTGGATTCATATGTCAAGTTAAAATATATAGCATGGTCAATTTGGTCACTTTTTTCTTTAACCTTCTTACTTAAGGAAGGAGTTAAAATATACAGCATGGTCAATTGGGTACAATGGATAACTGAAAGCTTATTTGAAACCAAAATTAAAGCCTGGTTAAAGGCATACTTGACTGAGCTTAATTGAAAGCTTTTGATGGACCTCTCTCAGAAATTTTTCACTTCCCTCCTTCATTTCCCACCAGAAATTTTTCCTTCCCTCCTAAATTTTGATTCCCTCTGTTACCGCTATTACCATAAAACCCTAAGTCTCTCGAAATCTGAATCTCTCTCCGTTATCTCAAAAGGGAAAAAGGGGCGGAGTCCTACGAGCCTGGCCAGCGCGATTCAAGGCGAGACCCGTGCGCAGCTGTGCAATTTTGGTGCCCTTTTTCAACACCAACCTCGATCGCTTCTTCTCCAGCGCTCTCTGTCCCGATCCCACAAGTCCCGTCGAAAACTTACCAGGTGAGATTCGAAGCTTGCAAGGTCAGATTTACGAAAGGAAGAGATGTTTGCCTCCTTTCAGGTAACTCTTACACGTATCATTCTTCTCTTCTTTTAGGTGGATTCATAATTTATGTTCTAAAATTTATTTGAATAACGAGCGAAGGTTCTTTTGTATCAGTTGGTCTGACAAAATTAATTCCAATTCTCAAGATCTACTATGACTATCTAGTCCAATTCCCAAGATCTACTATGACTATCCAGTCCAATTCTCAAAATGAGTTCCTTGTTGAAATTTTTTTTAGTTTTTTAAGTTGTACACTGGTGTTTGATTATGTGCACTCAAGGTGTTCGATGAAATGACATAAGTGCACAAGCTTTTAATAAATTGATAATTTTCTATTAATGACATAAAGATTTTGCAAATAGTAGTCAATAGCAGGGTTTTTTCTCCCAAAATAACTAGTAGTTTGTTTGTGTGTCCATTTCTATATATTTTTGGCAGGTTGCTCAGAATGTTTTTGAGACTGGTTTGAATAGATTTATGAATGGACCTGCATATATCCTTGAGTAAGTCTCTTCCTTGTATTTTTTAGAATCTTGGGTTGAAATGTTTGTAAGGTACAGCTGATATGCTTTAGCATCTATTACGTGTTTCCGGCCAAAATTGTTTTTACTGGTAACATCGAGAGATCAAAGCAGTACCCTTTATATTCTTATATTCCCAAATTTTCTTTTAGCAGTAGCATTATGTGGTAGTTTCGTGAATAATATATATTACATTTATACATCATTTATGTACAGACATATATATTACATTATATGTGTAGGAAAAAAATGTAGGAAGTCCTTTGAGCATATGAAGTTTAAATAATTGCAGTTTTAAGTTTTTAACAGTTCTATAATTTAACATTAAATTTAGTTTAAGCTAGGTTAAAAAATTGAAGCAAACTAGTGCAAAGCATATGAACCTAATTATACCAGTACAAGTGCAAAGCTTACAAAATAGAAACCTGACATTATCCACAGATTCCAACACATAGTCTATTGGTTAGGTGAATAATTTGCTCGAAAACAAAATGAGAATATGATGACACTGAAATAAGAAAACAAAATGAGATTTACCCTGACAACTGAAGCCCCCTACTGTCAAAATGTTGATGGTTTTCTTATAGCTTTGTTTAGAGTGCATCCATGTTTTTATTGATAATTAATCAATTTAATATTTTTCTAGCTATTCTAGTTTCACTGAATCATCCATTAGATATTGAACTTAAAATTGTAGTTTTATTCGTTTAAGATGACTATTAATTTAGTTTCTCCAATGTCTCGATTGTACACTTGGTAGTTTAATCATCCGTTCGATATTGAACTTAAAATTATGTTGTGAGTACACGTGCTCGAGTTGCTGGAAATTTGTGAAATTTTGGTTAAGTTAGGTTTAGTACCTATTCTTGAATTGTATATTGTGAAATTGTTGTTAATTTTTGTTAAATTTATTAAGAATATTAATTGGTTAAGCAATACATGTATGTGTTACTTTTGAATTTTAATTTACTTTACATTCTATTTTTGCTATTATACTCCATGGAATCGAGACACCAAGATTGAGTAGGTAGGGTATAACATGATTATTTGCTTAAATTTTGTGCTAATTTTACTCATTTACTCACTCATGTTTCAAACCATAAATCGCAGGAATACACAAGAGGAATTCAAATGGAGCTGCACAATATTGTGTTTTACAATATGTATTAAATGTATCTGCTTATTCCAAGTACTAAATTATTTGTGCCTTTTCTTATTCTTAAAACACCAAATTTTTTATACAATAATTTTTTGTTCTTATTGTTTGTTTGAAGACTCTTTACAGTCAAGTACTATTACAATTATTTTGTTATCAATAGTGATGATATTACTAAATCACTATCTTAAGTAATTATTTTTCTTATTAGGATGTGTTATATAAATCATTTTGTTTTATTAATTACTGCCTGTCATTTTTGGATTATATTCTATGTTAATTGAATGTTCAATATTTAAAAAGAAATCTCAATAAATAAAGATGCTTATGTCTCCAAGAGCTAAACATTTCCAACGGTAACCTCACGGAAATAGTTAGTATAACTATAAAATAATATTAACTGTATCAATGAAATATTTCCAAGGGCATGGTAGCCAAGTATTTCTGTGAGCCTTTCTTATAAAATAATATAAACGTAATAACCAAAACATTTCCAAGGGTAGCTCATAGAAATAATATGTGTTACAACTTTCAAAACATTTCCAAGGTCATGGAGTCAACTATTTCCATAGGCTATTAATAAAAAATAGTATTTGGTTTGTTTGGCGGGTAATGGGTCATCCAGAAGTATTTCCAAGGGCAGAAATGTGACATTTCCAAGGGCAGGCAGCAGGGATTTCCATGCGCAACAATTTCCGTCGGTCTGCCGTTGGAATTGTTTAAGTGTGTCAAAAAACACCATTCTATTTCTGACGGCCTCTTCTGCCCTTGGAAAAAGCTAATCCTGCGCATGGAAAAAGTGCGGATTCTAGTAGTGAGAGGCTCACCCAGTACTTTTGCTCTTTCGAGACAAGAGGTTTGTTCTGAGGAGAGGAGAGAAGAAGGAGATAGTAACTCAGGAAGGGGGTGGAAGAGAGAGAGAGTGTGTGTGTGTGTAGAAGATCATAAGCTCTTATACATCATTAAAAACAGTGATCCTGTGCTATATTCATATTAAACTAAAACTATGGAGATTCAAAGAGTGAACCCTCAAGAGTCTATTATGCGCAAATTAAATTACGATACTTTGGATAGTGTTTAAGTTTAGGAATAAAGAAATACCAACATGAGTCATTAAGTATATATATATGTACACTTGGAAAGCAATTATTCTCTTGTCCTTTGCATGTTACTGCCTAGTGCTTTTGAGACACTAGCTCATTACAACTTTCTCTTTATTAAGAAACCAATTACATTTATCACAGGAATTATTAGATAAAGGCTTCTCAAAGTAACTCCATTAATTTTCTCGTTTTTCTAAAATTTTATTGTCAGTTTTACAAACAAACCGTCCGAATAACTTAGTCCGAGAAATTCTTGTGAACACAAAATTTCATTGCGTGTCAATATTCCTTCATTTCTTTCTTTCTTCTTCTTCTTTCTTTTTATTTATTTATTTTTTTGTTGTTGTTGCTCATCAGAATTTAATTTAATATAAAATTACTAGGGGAAGATTTTATTTCACAATCTATGTTGTACTCGGTCTGAATTGATTGCGAGAAAAAAAATTATGGAATACAATTTATTATCTTATATTGTACTTGCACTTATGTTCAATGTGTGAAGGTATTACCTTTTATGTTGCCTCCTTTTATTTACTAACTTATACACAAATTAATTTTCCCACTGATTATAATTATCTATAAATTAATCCATTATAACCGCCGTAACCACCACCAAGATGGAACTGGCGGGTGTCTGATGCCTGATCGGAGTCGTTCCATCTGTGTTAAGATTTGTGCAAAAAAGTTTGCATGAATTTTAATACAGATTTATCGTCTCTAATCGAGTATCAGATTGAATTTGGTTGGATGCCTATCAAAACGCTCTCTTTTCGCTGCTAAGATACTAGAATGAGTGCTAGTTCGTCGTATCAAGAGGTGAGGTTTAACTGAGCTGCTAGTGATTATTTTGGGCCAAAGCCCAATAATACATTATATTTCAAGTCTGGACCCTACTTTTTTACTTTGATAACTATCACCCAAGGGAACAAAATATTTATATTTAGATCTGAATCGTCCGATAAAAAACCACACGAATATTAAAGAAGCACGTGCATTTCCCTCGAGTTGGATTGGTCCGGATTCTGAGCATACTGTCCGATGTAAGCAGAAATATGTGTGCTAGTTGTATCAAAAGGTGAGTAATTGGGCCTTTGGGCGGTTATTTTGAGCCTAAGCCTACAAAAATAAAATTATTCTTTTCCAAGCCGAGACCCTCCTATAAGCTGTTGTCAATGAATACCGACCCTTCACATTTTAGGCTTTTTAGTTTTTAAAAAAAAATGGTATAAAGCAGGTCAATAAATCGTGACCAAAATCATACTAATTTGATTAATCAGATCATCAGGTCATGTTTATTTCAGACATTGTTGGAGATCAACAATGTCAAAATTTAATTCTAAACTGTGACGACCTCTAACTCGGACAGGATCAGAAAACACAAATTGGAATAAAGAACTTGAAATGGAATAAAGAAAAGCTAATTCTTGATTGAAACTGATGAAACTGTTACAAGTAGATTGAGAAAGGAAATTAAGAAATTGGAAATAATTGACAACAACATTCATGATCAGAACCACTAAACTAGTCTCCTATATATAGACAATAGAAGCCCAACTGGAATCAATCCCATCCATTCCTTCGATTGTTCAAATGATCATCTGTTTGACAAATCAGCGCCCTCTGTGTAAGGATCAGGCTGATATGTCATAACAGCCTGGCCAATGACCTCTTCAACGGTCTGATTTTGTTTAAGTGGTGAGGGTCCCACTAACAGCGGCTCCTTCAATTTTATTTCTCTACCTGTTGTTTCTTCTGCCTTGCCCGACTTGCCCTTAATCCCTTCTTCTCCTTGAAGCGCATTGACTGAGGCAAAATTAGAATGATTTTCTCCCAATTCCTCTTCCGTTTGTGACATAAACGGATTGAATGAAATTCATACTGGAGATAGATTAATAGTGTTCATAAATGTTACTTGTACACTACTTGGCATTTTTGTCAAATCAGATGGTATTGCAATTATACATGACATTGTTGAGAGATTCATGTGAGTATATACGTGAATTTGTATACTTTTGTGTAAAGGAGGAATTATCTCTTGCAACTCACAAATGTATTGTGTGTAATTTTTTAACAATCCCTTGTGAAATTAATTTCTCAGATGAGGAGGGAATTGCAAATGCGCAGAAATCACTGGAGTTAGGTCCAGAAGATCGGGATCCCCAGGTCCGT
Organism: Carex scoparia; assembly: GCA_024447655.1. Classification (NCBI taxonomy): domain Eukaryota; kingdom Viridiplantae; phylum Streptophyta; class Magnoliopsida; order Poales; family Cyperaceae; genus Carex; species Carex scoparia. The sequence continues at coordinate 5,256,364 of JAJHPE010000015.1, forward strand.
TAGCGCATTTAAAACCATATGTGCCTCCTAGCATTTTGTTCTATCGATTTTGCCTTAATATCATGGATGATTAATAGCTTTTTTGAATTTAGTTATTGTAAAATTAATGTTTTGATGATTATTAGTTTTGTATTTTTATGATTATATATGCAAGTACCTTTATTATTCAAGTCCTGGGTGAAGTCTGAGTTGGTATTAATTGTGTACCAGCAGGTTTTTATAGCTTTTGTTATTACTTATCCGGGTGTTTGGTACTTACAAAATTTTAATTACATCTGATCAGTATGTACCAACATCCGGTACTGAATAATATATGATTAAAAACTAAAAGATAATATATAAAGTTATGCTTAAATACAGTATAGATACTGTGCTACTTCAGAAGAAAAAATATATACAATGCAAACACTGCATAGCATTGCATGATTCAGGTTCAAAATTTTCTTGTTAAAAATACTCATTGGGTAATATTCGTGCGGATCAAGTGTGCACAAATTTTGATATGAATCGGACGTTCCGATCTAACATCTACCAAATTTGGTCCGATACCCATGAGAACGCCTCCTAAGAAAAATAAACTTTTGTGAAAAGTTTTAAGGGTGGTTCTAAACTTATTTGGAAAATTTTAAGGGTGATTCTGGAATCCGTTTAATTTCTTTATTTGTATAGGAAAGTATTTAAAAATTATTATCCATAAATATTAATCAATTATTTGCAAATCATGACATTGTTCTAGAATCAAAAATAAACATGCATAATAGAAAGAAAAAAAAAATTAACTATACCATTTGATTTAAATGGAAACACCAAATCCATTGAAAATCTTTAATTTACTCAATTTAATCCCAACATACACTATAATTAACACACTGATACAAACAACACAACATACATCAAAACAGGACCATAAGAAATAAGGGACACCCTTGCCCAAAAATAAAAGGAAGTCCAACTGAATAAAATGAAGATAGTGGAAGTGCAACATTTCAATCTATAACAAGTGCCTCCGTGAATAAAATGAATAAAATGTTTTGATGATCAGCGATAATGAGAAGGCCAATTGGGGAATTTACTCTTGGCTTTCATTATGAAATGGTCTTATCATCAGTCTGACATAATAATAGGCAATGAAAGCTAAGTTCACAAGTGCGTCTGCGAGTGCCATGCCATAAAAGACATTCGAAGCCAAGTTCTGAGTCTCCATAGCCTCTTTTGTTTCACCGAAATGCTGCGATGCTACCTGTATTGCGGAGGGAACCGCTGAAACGCCACAAGTCGTGGCAAAGAAGAACCTGCGGCTATGGCTGTTGATGATGCTCAAGTAGTTGATGCGAATGTATAGGGCAGAGCATATCAGGGCGATGAACACAAGATCCTCCACTCGCAATGTGCTCACAAGCCCACTCAGCATCACGTTACCTCCCCACCAAAGCACCGGCTTTGCCATAGCTCTGGCCAGCTCGTGCGGGGCTTGCACAATTAAAAGGTTGTGCAAATTAAGGATTTAATCTGAGAGTCCGGAAAAAATAATGCATGCAAATATAATAGTGCTTTTTTAGAACTACTTATATTTATTTCTTTATAAAAAAAAATGTAATGGTAGCTTTGTATGAATTCAGACCGCATAAAGTAACCCAAAGTTTGAGTTTGGATCCGCAACCTTTGATATACTTTGGCACGACTATTGATGTTGCCTCATGCATTTCACCTAAGATCGAATTGACCCAGATTCTTATCGGACGATCCATATCTAAACTCAAATTTTGAGTTACTTACAGGGGATTTGGACCCACAATGATTTGGTAGTACTCGGATTCAGGTTTTAAAAAATCAAAACGGTACAGTAAAACACCAGAGCTGGTTCATTTAAGACATGGTACAGGAACTACTTTACCAAAGTATGCGCACTTACTGGAAATTCCCAATCTACTTGCAGTCCTGGCAATTCTCCCGTGACTCGCGGTCCAGTACAGTGCAAGTTCCCCGGCGACATGCTGGCCCAGAAATTCCCCAGCGACTTGCGGTCTTCGAAATTCCCCGGTGACTCGCTGTCCAGCACTTGGTCTGATCATGTACTGAGGAAGTGTTTCTCCATAATATTGGCGATTCGCATTTAGTGTTGTTTGAAGAAAGTGATTCACACGTGTTAACAACGAATTCTGCTGTCTTGTCACCATAGTTAGCTCATTGTCCAGCACTCCTTCACCATTCTTGGCAGTGTTTGTATGGTCCTCATTGTTGTTCTGTGTCAGGTTCCATGAATTCTGCTGTGTCGTTGCTATAGTTGGCTCATTCCCCAGCACTCCATCATTCCTTGCAGGGTTTGTGTTGTGGCCATTATTGTTCTGTGCCAGGTCTAATGAATTCTGCTGTGTCGTTGCCATAGTTGACTCATTCTCCAGTACTCCTCCATCATTCCGTGCAGGGTTTGTGTTGTGGTCATTATTGTTATGTGTCAGGTCTAATGAATTCTGCTGTGTCGTCGCCATCGGTGGCTCATTCCCTAGCACTCCATCTTTCCTTGCAGGGCGTGTGTTGTCGCCATTATTGTTCTGTGTCAGATCTAATGAATTCTGTTGTGTCGTCACCACCCTCAGCTTGTTCTTCAGCGCTCCTTCACCATTCCTGAGATAATTGTTGATCTCCAATGCATGGTCCTTTCTGTAAAATTACATAATTTGTATACCATTTGAGTCAATTATTACTTTGATCAACCAAATTCAATTTTGTTGGATAAATTTTTTGGGTGCTTGGGAAATAAACTTTGTACGCGGGACCTTTTAATTTGTTTCAGAATTTAGCCTCTAGCTTTTGTGATAACATATCATATTTATAATGCTAGGCACGCTCTAAGAAATTCGGATCCCCAGGTCCCCGAGGTGCAATACAATAATTAAATTCTTGATCGTTCTTTTAATCAGACACCAATCTGAAATCAGACTCCCACAATTTTCACAGGCATCAGATTGAATTTGGCCCGCCTTAGCCATCCATTTATATATACTTCACCTCAGGTAGCTGGGGATATCAAAACTGTCATATGTATTTTAAAATATGTGCACATGAATCTTAAAATGCATTGAATGGCTTCGATATGTCCATGTAATGCCCAAGTTATTACAAATAATCTGAATCATCGGGCAGTTTCTGTTGAAATAACAGCACCGATTCTTTCTGGAATATTCAAGAGATATCTAAAGGACTCACATGGTAAAAATAAGAATGTGCTAGTAGTCTATATTTTTATTTGTCTTGTATAATCTAGAGATTCTAGAATATTCCACCACCACCGACATGTATGAATATAAATAGAGCTCATGTGTACCATGAGGAGTGAATTAGAGAGTGTATGTGAGGCGTGAGTGTAGAGAAATTTGAGTTAGTTGTGTAAGATATTGTAGTACTATACTCAGTGTTACAAATTTATTAATAATCAACAAGTGGTATTAGAACCGATTAGATCTTGTTGGCTAGAAAGTTTGTATAACTAGAAAGTTTGTATAACTCGTTAGTTTGTCGTTGTGTTGAAGGTCCTACTAGTTAGGAGGTTTGTGTAATCCAAGTTCGTCGTGGTGTCGAAATGTCAAACTTGAGTGGCATGAGTGGTCTGATTGAGAAGTTGAATAATTATAATTATAGAGACTGGCGTGCATGTATCAAGTCATATTTGCAGGGTCAAGACTTGTGGGAGATCGTGGGTGGTGATGAGATCGAGCCGCCACCGAATTTGATCCGAGCATACAAGAAGTGTAAGGTGAAGGCAGGTCGAGCGTTATTCATGTTGAAGGCTACGGTGAACAAAAGCCTATTGTCTCATATTGAAGATGCAGAGACACCAAAAGAGGTATCGGATGTCTTCGCCGCGTTGTTTTCAAGGAAGAACGCAAGTCGACTTCAACTGCTCGAGAGAGAGCTGATAAATATCTCCCAAGATGACATGACTGTAAGTGAGTACTTTCAAAGTAAAGAATTTGTGAAGGGAGATTAAGCAGTTAGACGCCAATGCGAAAATTGGTGAGGATAGAATGCGGCGAATAATTCTGAATGACATGAGGCCGGAGTACAGCACCTCCATCACAGCAATTCAAGGATGGGCGACGCAACCAACCCTGTAGGAACTGGAGAATTTGTTGGCCAGGAAGGAAGCTCTTGTCAAGCACCTAGCAGACTTGATGGTGAAGCACGAAGAGGAGAAGGCCTTGTATAGTGGTCGGCGTGGAGAGTCGAGAAGGGACCGGTATCGACGACAACCTAAGACAGAGAATGTTCGTCATGAGCAATGCAAGAGATGCTCATGTTCAGGGGGGAGCTCCTAAAGGCCAAGAGATCAAAGAAGCCAAAAGTGATGAATATCGGAGTAGAAGAGTGGAGTGCTATAATTGCGGACGACAAGGGCACTATGCGATAGAGTGCCAGTTCAAGAAGAATGAATGAAGTTTCGTGGTGACCACGAAGGAGAGGAGAAGTCACCGGACGAGGTCTCAAGTGAAGAAGAATGGGATGCAATAGCTCCTGTTGCGATGCAGTCGGTGGCCGACGTAGAGGACGTCAAAGAGGTTGATGAGTCTGAGGATGAGGAGATCGATTTTGAGTCTTGGTTCTTTGAAGAACCAGTTGAAGAACCGGTCAAGAAGGAGACCGGAGTTGTGAGGTGCACGGTGGCTGATGAGGAAAAGCCACGAGAGAGCACTAAGTTGGAGGCCATCACCAAGGAAGGTGATGATGACGAGACGACACAGGACTGTCGCTGTTGTGGAGAAGATTGCAGGACGAGAGTTTGTGCAAGAAGATGAAGCTTGTCTGATGATTTGTCGAGAGAAGAAAACAACGATTTGTGACAAGAAAGCATGAGAAGAGGATTCTGAAATATTCTCTTCTGAAGATGAATGTTCTGGAATATCAACTCAAGAATTAAAAGAAGAAACAAAAAGCATGACATGACGGTATAGATAAACACGGAGTATCAAAGATCAAGACAACAACAAATCTGTGCTGAGGGAGAGAGTTGAAATAACAACACCGATTCTTTCTGGAATATTCAAGAGATATTAAAGGACTCACATAGTCGGTAAAAATAAGAATGTGCTAGTAGTCTCTATATTTTTGTTTGTCTTGTATAATCTAGAGAATTGTAAACCGACAATACAAAGTCGGTAATAGGAAAATTAGATTCTAGAATATTCAATCACCACCGACATGACATGTATGAATATAAATAGAGCTCATGTGTACCATGAGGAGTGAATTAGAGAGTGTATGTGAGGCGTGAGTGTGAGTGAGAAACTTGAGTTGTGTAAGATATTGTAGTACTCAGTGTTACAAATTTATTAATAATCAACAGTTTCTATGTCCATCGGACCCAAACTGCACTAAGTTCAGATCCAGTGAAATAATTTTGGATTTTAAATCGAGACCGTCCAATTCAAATCCGAAATAATCCATCCGAATCTGGAGTGCACAGATCCCGAGAACAAATTTGAATCTCGAGACGATTCTGAGCGACGGATTCGAATCAGACAGTCTCGATCTAAAACCAAAAAATTGGATTACTTTAGGGGATCTGGACCCAACTGCACTATGGTGACTGGTAGAGAAGGAAATATGTGACACGCCGTGACGTGACGTGACAAACACGCCGTGATTTGGTCACGTGACGTGATTAACTTTTTTTTTTCACGTGACGTGACCAAAATAGTGGAGGATATGGTCACGTCACGCGAATGATTACATCACGCGTAGCTACACTGTGACTATACGTGACGTGACGTGTTGTGACGTAAATTAGTCATGTCAAATTTTTTATATTTTAATTTAAATTGTTGAAAATTTAGATTAAAGATATAAAAAATTCTAAAATAAGTAAATAATGTTGTAAAGATTATTTTTTTTAGGAAATGTTGCATCTGACATTACTTTAAAAAATTCAAATTACAAACATTCATTAGACTAAACTAAAGAAAATAAAAATCAGTACTATATCAGTACCAGCATTACTGAACTTACACTAAAATAAATATCTGAATACTCTATACATACAAAAAAGTTGGATACTCTATGTTTTATACCGTGACGTGATGTGACGTGATCTCGTGACGTGACTGGTTCGCGTGACGTGTATTTTTCATTGGAATGCGGTCACATCATACAAATGATCACGTCACGTAACATGCGAGTCACATCACGTAATGGACACATGTGACTAGTCACGCCGTGACAAATTTCCTTCTCTAGTGACTGGTGACATACGACACTCCCAGTTCAACCGGAGGCTGGATGCCATCTCGGAGATTCTTTTCATATTGTAGAATAATTTTAAAATTTGAACAGAAAAAACTCTAGAAAATAAATAAATCAAGCTTTACTTGTTGACACGGGAGATATTATTGCTCGCATCTAAATTAACTAATAGACTGAGAGCTATTAGCATCATTGTCGTCGTCGTCGTCGTCAGGGACATGGCTGCGCCACCACCACAAGTTTTGCTCTTGTTTTGCTTTTGTTTGAGAGAAAGAATGGTGTCTAAAGGAAGAGCAAGGGGTGGGGAATAAACTCCACACTTTTCCACATAATTTGCACTGGGCTGGGGCGTGAATTTAACGCAAAAAGAGAACGAGTAAAAGACTACTGCTAGTTTAAAGTCAACTTATTTTCTGTGAAACACTCAATTTTAAACATATTTGTTTTATACGTCACCATTCAAATCTATTTTAATATTACTAATGAATATTGTTGAACAATTATTCTTTTTTTTATCTATTTTATTTTATGAAAATATATTATTTTCTATGCAAACTTTTTTTTTATATCTTAATTATAATATGTTTCTGCTACACGCACATGCATGATGATAGTATTTTCTTATGAATGTTGAATTCTGATAAAAGAAAATATCCATATAAATATTACGAAAATAATAAGTTTAATATATAAAATATTTCATGGGTGCCTTTCATTAACTAGGATCAGTGGATCAGTATTATAAATTTAATTTTTATATCTTCTCAAATGCATATGACGCGTTGTTAAACACATAAATAATTGTCATATTTTCTGCCGATCCGCTCAATTCACGCGGCTCTATTGTTATCAATGGTTGGGTCGGTTTGTCCTGTCTTAAGAGAAGGTTATCCGCAATAAATAAAAACAAAAAAACGATTTGGATAGTTTGAAATTTTGTATTAGGGGAAATTTCACATATACTTCTCAAAAACTTGAAAATTACGTATTTTCCCCTCTAAATTTTAAAATTACATATTTCTCACAAATTTATCCATTTTATTTTCTTTGGTATTAAAACTAGGGCTGCACAAAAAATTTGTAGTTTGTAATTCGATTCGAGTTTGATTCGAAAAAATTCGAAAAAAATTCGATTCAAAATTAAATTCAGTTCAAAATTAATTCAAACTAGTTCGGTCCGAAATTAATCGAACCAAATTCGAACCTCCTCAGTTTTGTTCGAAAAAGTTCGAAATAGGTTCGAAATCAGCGAATCAATTAAAATAATGGAAGCGCAGACCACGAAAACCAAAAATTCAGACTTCAGAATTAATTTTTTATTCTTTTCGTCCTTTCACTCTTTCTCTCTTTCTCCCCGTCTCTTCTTTCTCTCCTCTCTCCTCTATCTGTCTCTTCTTTCTCTTCTCTCTCCTTTCTCTACTGTCTCTGTCTCTTTTTTCTCTTCCTTTCTTTCCTTTCTCTCCTCCCTCCGTCTCTTTTTTTCTCTTCTTTCTCTCCGTCTCTTCAGTCTCTTTTTTCTTCAGTTTCCTTCCTCCACTCTGACGATCTATCTCCGGCCGTCTCTATCCTCCGCTCCTCCACTCTGTCTCCTCCGTTCTCAGTCGGTTCGAATCATTAACGAACCAAATCGAATTAGTTCGAATTTCACCGAATCAAATTCGAACTCAACACTTTAGTTCGAAATTATGTTTCGATTTCGAACCAATTCGATTCGAAAATTTACGAACTCGAATTCGAACTTGGGTAAATTCGATTTGGTTCGGTTCGTTTGCAGCCCTAATTAAAACTCATTCTAAATTTATAAAATACCCATTTTACCTTTTATTAAAAATATATAAATCTCACTCAAATTATTTTAATCTGAAGGGTTCCTCTGTCGTCCGATCCGTGTGCATTGCATTAAGATTTGTGTATGTCGCTTCAATATTCGTGCTAATATAACATGCACGAATCTTAAAGCAATTTTGATTAACGCATATCACATTAAAATTTGTGCATGTTGCTTCAATATGCGTGCATTTTTGCATCAAGATTTGTGCTGATAGTTCGGATGGTAGATGAACCGTTGATATTCAAATTTGAGTATGATAAGATTAATATGCTTTTAATAAATGATAAACTGGGTATTTTATAAATTTACAATGAGTTTTAATATAAAAGATAATAAAATGGATAAATTTGTGAGTTTTTGAATTTTGGAGGGAGGAATATGTAATTTCAAATTTTAGAGGGGGGATATGTAATTTTGAAAATTTTGAGGGGTATATGTGAAATTCCCCCTTTGTATTAAAATGAAGTTATTGCAAAAAAAAATTATATCGGTTTTATTATGGATAGTTGAAAATATTTTTTTATGTAATAATATTTTTTATTGACAAGATACAGAATCAATAAACATAGAATCTGCACAATTTTTCTTAATAAGATATTTATTGCTACAATATAAAAATATAATAGTTATTGTACAAAATTTATCTGTTGAAATATGCTAGCTGTTAGCAAAATAAAAAGATAGCGGCTAATAGTCCCCTCCATTCTATTCCCTAAATGTCCTCCTAATTAACTTATTCATAAAACACGATGGTGACCACTAACTAATCTGGGGAAACAATAACTACTTGGGAGACAAGTTAAATTTGAAAAAAAAAATTACAACTGGCGCGCACATGTATGAACACTTATGCGCACAATTATTCATATATAATATATCAAGTATTCATACCTAAGACATCAATTATTTAAACAAAAATCTGGACATCAAATTTCTTGTATTTCTAGTCACATACTCATCTTTTACACATTTTTAGAAGTGAGTTTTTTTTCTCCATTTAATCTCGTCAATATTTCTGACGATCTGCGAGAAATTTTGCAAATCTAAAATCACGAACATTTTCTATGTAATTTTCTCTTTCGAGATCAGTGATCAAGTATTTTCGGGTTCTTTGTCGTTCAAGTACTCATACCTCGACATACAAGTATTCATACTAAAACATATAAAATATTCATTCTATAACTGTGAAAGTATCATTATTAATATCATTATTAGTAAATATATAAATACAAGGGAGTATTTCATGTATATCCCTCAAAAGTTTCAATATTACGTATTTATCCCTCTAAAATCAATAATTACATATTTATCCTTAAAAAATTGTAGAAACTCACATATTTGTCCAATCCATTATATTTAACATTAATTTTTTATGTATTCCCATTTTACTCTTCTATTTTTCTTTCTAAGGTCAGTGTGTTAGAAAGCAGTATTAAAACGTACCAGTATCAGTACATAGTCATACTAGTACTAAACTGTAACATACCAGTACCACCATTGAACCGTACTAGTACCAGAATTAAACCGTACAGTAACAAATTGCACTGAACAGATTAAAGAGAAAGATGAAGGGTATAATGGTCATTAAAATATTAATAATATTTAAAATTAATTTTAATGTTTAAAAAATATTATTTAATTATTTTTAGAGACATTTGATATATAATAGAATTAGATTGGACAAATATGTGAGTTTCTATAATTTTTAAGGATAAATATGTAATTATTAATTTTGGAAAAATAAATACGTAATATTGAAACTTTTGAGGGATATACATTGGACGCAGTCATACAAATGGACTTGACTAACCAAGTCAAGCCGACATGAGTAACAATTTCAATTTGTGAGCGAAATCACGATGTTATAGGAAAGCGACTCATCGAATATCAACTTGGCAAAATAAAAAATATATAATTGAAAATCACGCCTATTATTACTGGCTATGATATTAGGGCGGCCTTAGTCCTTTACTCAGGAAAAAAATAAAAAAATAAGTATAAAGAAAGTGTTAATTCTTTTTAATTTCATTAACATGAACCCAATACACACACAGAGAGACTGACTAATATTAAAATGTTTGTTCTTAGACGTTGTAAAACAGATGTTTCGGTTTTTACATTCTCAAAATCCAAATAGTCGATTCAATTAAACTGTTCAACATTTAATATATATTAAAATAAGCTTGGAGACTAAAGTTTACATTTTTTAGAACATATTACTATTTATTAAACTAGTTTTAAAATTAATGTTTTTAATGATTCAAAGAAATTTCACTGTTTATTAAAATTATCAATTTTAAAATTGATTTAATAAATAGTAAAATAATTTCAAAAAAATGTAAAATTTGGTCTCCAAGCACATTTTAATATAAAGATCATGTTGAACTATTTGGATCAACTGTTCAGACTTTGAAAACATAGATAAAAATATAGAACATGATTGGAGCACAAACAAATAATGCATTTTAACCCTATTCATTAATTATACGCACTTGCAAAATGTTTCCATTAGTTTTGTTCCCCTAATTAATTCGCTTCTTTAATTTCATTTGCATTTACATGTGGGAATTTCAGGTGCGCGCGGTTGGGGAAGGAGGATGGAAACGAGGCCATTCGACCTGCCCATGTGGGGCCCACTGTGCAGTGATTGTAACTCATGCAATTGCGAGAGGGGTGTAACTACCTATGTTGGCAGTCTACTTGTTCCCGCGACACTGGTTTCAATTGTTTGACCTATAAGAGTTGATGGCAATGCATGGTCGGATCTTAGTGTCAGCCAAAGAATACTCAATCACCCTTGTAATTTCATTTTTCTTTAATTTTTATACTATTTAGCTCTCTATAAAATATCAACTATGTTCTTATATCGTAGTGGTTAAAGCAAGCTAGTCATCCAGTTATAGCAAGTTTAATTTCTGTAAGAAACATATATGTAAAATAATAAATATCAGAGTTAATGAGAACCCTTGAAACAAAATGCATATGTAGTTTGTATAATCTATTAATCTGCACAAACTAGATATATAACTACTTCCTAAGAACCTATTTTCAAACTTCGTTATTCTTAGGTATCTTTATGTCGAAATTGTTCTCTAGAAGATCAACGCGCATATTAATTATATAGCTAAAGACAAAATTAAGGCTCATCTAGAAGGGTGAAAGTTGAATGACGGTTCAACTTTTATGTGCCTCATTTTAGTTGCAACAATTTATACACCACGACTGTAATGATAGTGACATATATATATATAGTTAATAGTTCTTAATTTGTATATATGTGCCTGTTTCTTTTTGTTATATTTAGTGAGTACAATTTTAAAAATTTATTAAATTTGTTTTAAATGATGAATTCAAACTTTTAAAACTAATATACTTCACAAGTAAACGCGTGTACATGTAAAATTTTAAATTTTTGAATTCATTTAGTATAAAGTTAAGTTGTACAAAAATGATGAAAAATGAATGCATCAAAACAACTTATGAAATAATTTATACAACTTCATTTTTTTTACCACTTGATTTTATACTAAATATATTCAAAAATTTCAAAATTTCATATGTACACACATTGCTCGTGAAGTATATCGATTTTAACAGTTTGCATTCGTCGTTTGGTACCAATCCGATAGATTTTTGAAGTTGTACTCACCAAAACCTTCTTGGTGATCAGCACATCACATTCTACTTTAATCTTAAATAATTATAAAAAATATATATAAAAAAAGATCCCAAGTATATGTTAAATACACACACACACAGTTCTTTGTACAACACTACTAGAATTTGAGTTTATTGCAAGGGTAGGTCTTAGTTGTTCCAAGGGTGTGAACGACCCTTGCAAGAGAAATGACATTCCTGACACAATTGGTTCTATTGCAAGAGTATTCCATGGAAAAAGTACCCTTGGAATAGTTTTAGAAAACACCCTTGCAATTGTCTCGGATATGCCCTTGGAAATGTTTTGAAAGTAACCCATGACCCGCCAGTGAACTCATTTAGTATATTTTAATGAAGGCCCTTGCAACAACTAGAAATTTACCCTTGGAATAAGTTTTCCGAACTGGAACTAAACAGTTGCAAGGGCTTACCCTTGTAACATGTTTCGAAAAAGTTTTTTTTATTATTTTATTCTAAATGTCCATGTAACCATTCCATTACTACCCTTGGAACAAGTATTGAATAGATCTGGCAGCCCTTATAATACAACTTTTAATTCACACCAATAAGAATTATAGCAGCCCTTATAAATTGAATATTAAAAAGTAAATGAGATACACCAATAATTTGGAAACTTAAATCCGACAATATTTAAATTTTTGTCTTAGGAATAAACCTTACAATGTAACTGAGATGCAAAACAATTGATCCAATTTACATGCAACACAGTACACAAAAAATTTACTGTGCTCAAAATATTTACTGTACAGTAATCGTTTCTTAAATTGCTCAAAGCAACCAACATTGCATTAGATCTAGATTATCTAAAACAATAGAAGCACTAGCACCTCTTTGAATTTTCTTTACTATGCAATAATTCATGCTTACTGTCGAAGCAGATAATTACTATCTGATGATTACTGCACCGGTTAATATCAAGATTGACTCAATAGTAGACTGCAAGAGAGCAACAAAAGTGTTAATGAAACAGTATGAACAATATTTTAGGTCTAAATAGTAATTTTTCATAGAACTAGTGCAATATGTATTATCTTGAAGGCACGAGTATGGTCTGTTTACAAAAAAAAAAATTCTACTCTCTCAAAGCTCCAAAGGTTTTATAATCACATAAATGGGCAAATTGTAAAAGGAGAAATTACCATTGAGGCATTTCCACAAATACCTTCTGTGTATACTTTTTTTGAGCAAAGAACTAGACTTTGTGCAAATACCATTGAGGCATTTCCACACGGTGCAGTACAGTACTGGATCATTGGATAACCTTGAGTTTGTAGCGTGTGTCCCTATTTTACATATTAAAAACAGGTTTTTTGCAGTTGTACCTCTAGGATGAATTTTCATGTCCAATTTAAACTAAATACTCCATGGTTTATTTAACACTCGTGAAAAAATAATTACAGCTAATTTGCCCAAACTTGAGTCTACAGCTAATTAAACTCAACAATTCTCACCTCAGGATCAAAATATTGATTTAACTAATTACAATGAAATTTTGGCTTTAATCCTCCATTTCAGCCCAACTAGCGGAGAAGAAAATTACCTAGAGAGAGGAGACAGACAGCAGACTAGCGGAGGAGGGATGAAGGAGGAGGAGTGAGGCCGAGCGGAGACGGCGGAGAGGCGAGCGCCGTCGCGTCCAGAGAGAGCGGAGACAGCCGTCACGTCGACGCGTCCAGAGTTTCGTTTTCTTTTTCTTTTTTAACTTTGGAGCGGAGAGAGGAAATGAACCAAACCCTCTCGGAGTTAGTATTCTCTGAGATATCTCAACTTTTGCGTGACCGATGTGTATGGTGCCTATTCGGGGATAGAGCGGAAAGCTAGTATCATTTTTGCTTAATGATTCGTGCAGAACATATTTAACGAGTGAGATTTTCCAAAAAGTCACGCAAAGTTTGAGATATCTCAGAGGATGCGAATTAACCCTCTCGTCGCTTCTTTCTTCTAGATTATTTTGTGACTTCTACAGATTTATTAGGAACACATATATACTGTCTTATATATAATAGACAGAAAAGCTTATGTAATAGTCTGAATTCATTTGTTACACGAATGAAACAAACCCACTCTATCAGCGAATCTCTTCTTCTGAATGGTTTTTGTGGCTTTAACAGATTTATTGTGAACAGAATAGTACGACATTTTTTATAACATACTCGAAAACTTATATAATAGAACAACGTAATTTGTTACGCGATAGTTTGGTAAATTTAAATGCAGCGAAGATCTTAATTCTCCTTAGTATTATTTGGATGTTGGATGATTTTGTGGCCAAAAGTATTTGGCGGCAACTAGTATATTGTTGAGGGAGTAGCCAAAATTTGGAGGGAATCTAATAAATTGAAATTTAAATCCGCTAAAATTTGAGATTCTCTTAAATTCTTTAAATTTGAAATCTCAACTGTTCAACATTTTTTGTGCACGCATCTCAGAACATATGATTTTTCTACTCACACATCTCGGAACAATTCGACGGCTAGATCCAGATTACAGAAATTTTAGAAACACTATTCATTTATCTTGAATTTCAGCAAATTCGGATCCAATAAATTGATGCTCGGACATGGTATTTGAAGGGAAGTTGAAAAAAATTATATGGAAGTTTATATTGGCAAATTTTTTATGCATATAGGATATGAAAAAGAATACAGTTTATATATGAAATGGAAAAAAATTAAACTTAATTGTTTTTTAAGTTCTTAATGTCTTCTGAGAAAATTTATACTTGATAAAATAAATTAAGTTGATTGGCTTCTATAAAATCAAATTTGTATGTTTCAAATAAAATTAAAGTTACAACAAATAATATGAACAAATTCAAACAAAATATTATCAAATTTCTACGGTTTCAGTGACCAAATCATACATATGATTATTAATTTTAGTGAAATTTACTTTTTTTTTTATTAGTGAAATTTAGTCAATTAATATTAAATTTTGACTTTAGTTGTAGAAAATATTTTGTAATAGAAATTATATTAATGAAATTTATGCAATAATTATGTTGTAAATGATTTGGCACATTAAATTATGTTGTAAATGATTTGGCAATAATTATGAACATGAAACATAAACTCTTGTTTCACAAGTTAATGAAGACGAATAGGAATATGTTATTAATTGGTTGATCGAGACCGTTTAATTAAAGAGTACTATATTTATTGTCTCGCACCCAAGTTTCATCAAAATTTGTTTTTATTTATCTATCCATCTAGTTGACCAAAAATTGAAGCATCGTACGGCCTTAAACAATTTGTGTTAGATCGAAACTCACACATAATAAAACTTCTGAATTTTTATGTTGGTTAGTTCAATGTTCTCACTTGATCATTTTAAAATAGATTTCGAATGATTTCATTGCAGATCGATCGTTGATTTCCCGCTTGAAAATGAACGGTCCGAAAATATTTTCTAAATTTGAAGGAGCATATAATGATGAATGTATATAAAAATGACAAATAATAAGTATTACTTGGTCATATATGATGTAAATAATAAAAATTTATTTTTTTAATTTTTTTAATATTAGTAAATATCAAAGTTCTGAACCATTCGATAGGTATTGAATGGTCTTGATGTCTTCACTTTAGAAATTGTGGATAGGGAGTCCCTTTCTCTGAGGTAATATAATATTTATTTTTAGATCCGGTTTTAGGTGACACACAAGATGTTTTAATATTCGTGCATAATGATGATCAGACGATCCTGATTTAAACAAAAAATTTATGTTACCTCGGAGTAAACGAATTTATATGTAGGTCTTCTCAGTAAATACGATACAGAACCCCTTCCATCTTTTCTCTCTGTTGGGAACTTTAGGGAACTTAGGGTTTATTTTCGGCGCCTTCCTAAATTTTCATTTCCCTCCTGAATTCTACTTCTCTCCTCCTTACAGTAAAACCTAACTCTCTGAAAGCTCTCCGCCAGTCGCCAAAGAGGGCTTATTCTACCCTACGCGGTACGGCGTGAGCAGGGAGACCCTTTTATAGAAAGGGGATTCCGCGGAGAGCCGGAGAGCAGGGAGACGCGACTGTGCTGCTCGCTACCAGCCTGTCCAAATTCATCCAAACTTCGGTAAATTGACTGAAACTTGAAACTTTGGGTAAATTCGGTAAATTGATTGAATAGGTTTGAATTTTTATAGATTGATTGAATATCTTGTTTGAATTAATTTTTATAGATTGATTGAATAGGTTTGAATCAGCATTATTTTAACTAGTTATCTAGACGATGTCACCAAAATCAAGGTATCAACAGCTCAGATTCGCAAGTATCACCAAAGAAATTCTGACAAGCACATGAATCTGAGATTTAGTATTCAAATTTTATCAGCACATTTAATAGGAATATATTTGGTGGCAAGGTTTATTCAATAGGTTCATTTTGTGATTCATTTGGTGCGGACATGCAGCGTGTGCTCAGGCAAGGTGATATTTGGGCATGCAGGGCTGGTCGGCTGACGAGGTGCAGGGCTGACGAGCACATTGAGGTATGCCTTGACATTTTTTCCTTAATTATTTTTCTAGAACTAGCACTGCCTGAATTCTCACTGATTAATCAAACCACTGCATAACAGAATTGTAGGAATTAAGGTTGCAACTCGATTTGCAGGAATCAAGGTTCCTTTGTGCTGGGCCATTCTGGGGTTTTTGTTCAAATTGTTTAAAAAGTTTTGGGTTGTTCAGCTTGAGTCATTTCCGGATCTGGACTCTTAAGTCGTGCTGTTTTTGGGTAAGTTGGATATAACGGTTCAATATGTATGAAAAGGAATTTTTGGCTTTGGGCATGAATGATTCCGATTCATTTTTATAATGCTTTGATTTAATAAGTGCAGGGTGTTGATTATTTGAAGTATGATAATTGCTATGCTGATGGTTCCCCGGAGAAAACAAGGTTCTCTCTCTATTTTTGCAAAGAAAAGTTTGTAATTTTTTACAATTACATAAAATATTTGACTGATGAGGACCAATTCCACCTAGAAATTTGAATATTGTCTTACTATTGATTCCTGGCTATCTGTATCTCATAAACAACATGAACTTGTGCATAGAATATGTAAATCTGCATGTGCTTATAATTTGGAATTAACTACCAGTGATGACGTGCTGACACTATAATTCTTCTAAGTGTAATGCATTACTATCTCATTTAATATTTCTTGAAGACAAACAAATTAAATCAATAATTTATGTTTTTGTCTGTTGACCAGCATGCTTCAAAATATTGACATCAATGATGCATGCACAAACTACGCAGGGCCTGCTGGCTGGAATGGTTTGCCTCTTCCTTATTCAATAAATTTAATTAGTGAAATATATATTTTCCCTCTACTATTTCAAATGATTTGGTTTCATTTTTCTGTAGAAACTTTTGTTATTATAATTTCCAATAATTGGATTGTTGATTTGCTTGTTCAAGTGAAACTTCTCTTCTGAATTTTCTGGAAATGTCATTACAGGCTAGTATGCTGTGTTAGGTTACTCTTGCTTTTGTATAAAAATTGTTTCTTTTAACTTGGTTATTTGATTTTCTTTAAATAGGTTACTCTTGCTCTTGCTGTGTTAGGTTACTCTTGCTTTTGTGTTAACTCTACTTGTTATGTATTTGATGTGACATTGATTATTTTCAAATATGGTTATGCAGGAAAACCATGACAGATTTACTTGGTGCAAAGTACTTTGATAATTGTATAGATGACTTGCTGTTATTAGGATGACTTGTATAGATGACTTGCTGTTATTAGGAGTTAAAGTAAACTTTTGTGTTAGGTTTTTGTGCTATTTACTATTGTTGTAATGTTTGTAAGATGTATGATAATTACAATGTTGATTAATGCTTATTACATGTTATCTTTATATTTCAAAGTGTTTATGTAAATCTTATTTAATGGGAAATGTAAAAGATTACTAGATTAACTTTGCAAATGCTAGATGGGCCCCACACTTTGTACCCTTGCAATTACTCATCAGTTCTATCCTTGCATATACTGGATGAGACCCACGCTTCATATCTTTGCAAATACTTAGTTATTTATTCTTGTATATACTGGACGGGACCCACACTCCCTATCCTTGCAAATGCTTAGTTGTATATCCTTGCATATACTGGGCGGGACCCACGCTCCCTTTCCTTGGAAATACTTTCTACGGAGGTCAAATCCATAACTTGTTGCAAGGGTAGTTATTGCAAGCGAAGGCCCTTGGAACAACATAGGGAAAAGTTATTGCAAAGGTAGCCCTTGGAACAAGTCTGAATTTTAGTATTTGCATGAAAGCTTGTAGCAATGGTAGATCTTGCAAGGGTAGCCCTTGGAACAGACATATTTCGGGCTTTTTTCAAGAGTATTCTCTTGCAACAAACGAAATTACACCCTTGGAATAAATCCGAATTCTAGTAGTGCAAATTAAGTTGGATCCAATTTGAAAATCAATTAATTATCATTGAATTTTTTTGGAAAATTAACTATTCAGTTTTATGCACACTTAATCACTAACTAAATGTTTTTTCGAATTATTATACACAATTTAATAGCATCCCATTCAAACTAAACGTACATAAATTCTACAATTTTACTTAAAATTTAATTATCATTTTATCATTTGTTGCAATTGTGGATTATCATTTTATCACTTATCACAATTATTGATCATCATTTAATGAGTGCATGGCAACAATTTTTTTTTGCAAATGATTGTCAATATACCTTTATCTCTTTCTCTTTTTTTTTTTCAAATATGGAACATTCTTTATATATTATTAATAATTTGTGGAGGAAGTTTCTTAACCACCGTATTAATAGATATGATTAACCATATAATCATCCCTTTGTTTCATTAGGAACTAAAACTTGTTTGTGTGTTATAGGGACAAGAACGGAGTAGGTCCGATAGGCTCCAGGATCGTTCGATCCGTTTTAAAATTAGTGTGCACAAAATTTGACGTGAGTGCGCACATATATTAAAACGGAGTAGGTCTGACGGGCCTGGATCCCATCTAACTTAAAGTAGGTCTGACGGACATCGGACCTACCCATAGTCTATCGGGACATGCTACTCAGCTGCCACTAGAGGGGAAAAAACGTACCGTGCCGTGACTTTAGTCTTGTGCTGTTCTGTGCCATGACCAAGTTAATTTTTCACATGCAGTAACCAAAATGTCAAGGGGTGGTCATGGCACGCAAATAGTCATGACACATTAGTCACGCCGTGTCCAAACGTCCTGTGACGAAACGTGACTCGCGTGACCATTTGATCATAATTTAGGTTAGTTTATTCAAGATTCACCATTTAACTAATGGCCCTAATTACACGTGACTCGCGTGACCACGTGACGACGTGACTAATTGTCCTAAACCTTTCACGTGACGTACTGCGGCTAAATCTTTCACATGACATGCCGTGACTAAATCTTTCACATGACGTGCCGTGCCAAAGTTTCAAAAGATGATCACGTCACACAAATGGTCATGGTACAGGACACACGAGTCACGGTATGTAATTGACACGCGTACTGTGTCGTTCCATGATGTAACCGTGCCATTCTGTGATGGAGCCGACTCCGCTGTGCCATTTTTTTCCACTCTAGCTGCCACCACGTTCTTGACAAAGCTAAATAATTAACACCTCGGAGAAAATTATTAAAGGCAATTAATAATTCCTGTGAGACGAAGATTTTTATTTGTTAGGGAACGTCTGCATATAATACTTGCATGGTTTTCAAATGAGTTCTAGAACGAGAATCTACTAACATGTGGTTCAATCATATCCAATGTGAATTCACTTTATATATACACTTGTTTCAGATGGAGGATCCTGCTGAGCGCTGCACGGTTGATTTTTATGATCTTTGATGTCGAGTTGCGATGGTGCATGGGTTTGACGCATTTTTCATATTTGAATTCGTCTTATACAAGGACAAACCACTATTTTAAGTACAAGTAAGAAGGAATTTTAAACATTTTTTTTTCTAGTCGCTCTTCCACATGAAATTAACTAAACAGTAATTAAAAGGCAGCATGCATGGTTCTTTTGTTTAATTGCTTTGCACAATATATATTGTTTTTTTTTTCAGAATGTTAACGACTTTATCACAAGTAGAAAACCACACAATACTCAAACTATACCATCTTTATATTAGAGAAGAAAAGTACTACATTTAATTACACTGATGCGTATAATTAACCATACTGTACTACTATATAGGGCTCTGATGATGATGATCAATAGGCTATATTATATGTAGCATAAGTATAGGATGACACTTTTTTTTTTGTTTTTTTTTTCTGGTCCATTTAACATGGTCATGAAATATTTCAGGTTGTTTAGTTTTAGTTTGTACATAAACTAATAATATGCACTTATATAATTATCTGAACCAATAATATATTAATATGTGATGTTCTTCCAATTCTGGTGGGTCTGGGCCCTGGGATCAGTAGGACTATTAATTAGCTGGTAGTGCGATGGCACAATTAATTAATCGAAAGTCACAATATTGCTAATAGCCTTTTAACACAGTGTCGATGCCTAAAATGTTGTGCCTTTACAGAGATGGAATAAAGTATATATAGTCAAGCTGAAGCTCTCTTCCTTAGAACTGGCTTAATGGCAGAACATATGGAAAGATGCCTAACTAAAGTTAATGTCCACTTTCATGCGCTCATATTTGAAACGATGGTTTAAAATTTGGCTTCGAACAGAATAGAATCCCACTACCACCACCGAAAGAAATAATTTTTTTTCTGTGTTTATCTCCAACGCCTCCTTGCCTCTCTTACCTCTCGAGGTGCATGAAAGATTGATGTGCTTTAGAAGATACAGGGTGCAGAGAAAAAAATATTAGATTAGATATGTGGCCTCTAGAACAATGACCATTGGATTAGGAAATGAACAAAAAAAAAAAAAGATTGGATTTTAATTGCGTGTATCAGTGATGTTTCTTGTTGAAAAAATCATTGGTGATATTTAGGGTTTAGAATTAAGAATTATACCTAACTACGTACAGTACCATATCAGTGACAAATTATTTAAAAAACTATTGCTGATTACAACCATCTTCCCTGACAGTTCTTTTCAAATATTTTGGTAGTAAACGCGCCTGAGCCCCCTTTCGCCTAAGCGCGCCACACCAGCTGTCCAATCCTACACCTCGTCAGCCCCAGCGCTCTTGCCTAGCCCCCACACATCTACACCAGGCCAGCAGCCGTCGGAGTTGCCTCTTGACTTGCAAGAGGGACAGAAAGAAATAGAGAGTGAAAGGGAGGTCACTGAAACTTTACCAGTATTCCTCCAAACACAGAAAACATGCTTTGAGAGAGCAAAATCCAAAATGAAGCTAGCTAAGATTGCCTAATTTCCAATTCCCAAATCAATACTCTCTTTTTGGAATATCCCAATCGTTCAAATACATTCTGCACGAATCTTAAAACTCAAATTATACGGGCCCCCTATGGTTCCCCGAATTGAGATATCTCAGAGGATGAGAATTCAATTGACAGGCGGGGAGAGACGGGTCCGTATCCTCTGAGATATCTCAATTTTTGCGCGACCGACGTGTCTGGTGCCTATTCGGGAAACCGTAGGGGGCCAGTATTATTTGAGCTTTGAGATTCTTGCAGAATGTATTTGAACGATTCAGATATTCCAAAAAATCACGCAAAGTATGAGATATCCCAGAGGATGCGAATTCGGGAGAGAGGGAGAGGTGCTGAGGATCTGTTGCGATTCTAATAGATTGCAGGACCTGAGATTTCAATCTCAACTGTTTATATATTTTGAGATTCGTGTAAAAAAGTAGTTTCTTCTGAGATGCGTGCATTATAATAAATTAATGGTTGAGATTAGAATCGCAGGATTCCTGCAATCCATTGGAATCGTAGCAAATATACTTCCAGTGTTAAGAGGCTAGAGAAGTGAAAATTGAGCAAAAATTTAAGTAAGATTGAATTTAAATATTTCATTTTAGAAAAATTAAGTTATTCACAGGTAAATTTGTATAAAATCAAAGTTTGGGAAATATTTTTATTTGATAAATATTTCTTATTATTATTTAAATAATTGAGTGGCCTTTTATAAAATCAAAATTTTAAATTCAAAATAAAATTAAAAGTGAAATTTTTTTTTGTGATTTACATATGTATATTATACTTGAAGGTTTTCTAAATTCTTAATGTTTTCTAAAAAAAATTATACTTGATAAAATAAAATAAGTTGTGTGACCTTTTATAAAGTCAAATTTGTAAAGTCAAAATAAAATTAAAAGTACAACAAATAATATGAAAAAAAATGGAAAAAAAAATTCAATTTTTTTTACGGTTTTTATAACTAAATCATACTTGTAATTATTAATTTTATACAATTTTATCATAATTTGTCACTTCAACATGTGTCAATATTTGCAAAAATATATAGTGAAATTTAGTCAATTAACATCAAAATTCGTCTTTAATTGCAGAATATATTTTGTATTGGAAATTATATTAATGAAATTTATGCAATAATTAATGTCATAACATGTTTATTGCTTAATTAAATGATTTTGACACATTAAGTTATATAGCATTACATGCATGTTGCATATGTGACTCACATCTCCGATGCATGAACATGAAACATAAACTCTTACTCGGTGAGTTAATGAAGATGTACGGGAATATATCGTCCGTAAGTCGATCGGAACCGTTTAAATTAAAGAGCACTGCATTTATCGTGTTGCGCCCAAGTTTGATCAAAATTTGTTTTTACTTACCCATCCATCTAGTTGATTGAAAATTGAAGCATTGTATAGCCATAAATACTTCGTGTTGGATCGAAACTCATACATAATAATTTTTTTGAACTTTTATGTTGGTTACGTTCAATGTTCTCCCTTGATCATTTTAAAACAAATTTGGAATGATTTCACTACAGATTGACCGTTAATTTCCCATTTGAAAATGAACGGTCCGAAAATGTTTTCTAAATTTGAAGGGGCATATAATGATAAAAGTTTATAAAAATTACATGTACAAGTATTATTTGGCCATATAAGATGTAAAAAAAATAAAAAATAAAATTTGAATTTTTTTTCATATGTACTGTTGCACATGCATTAGGTGATGTGAAAATATCAAGCTTCCATGCCATCCGATAAGTGAAGAACGGTCTTGATTTATTACTTTTGAATAGATGTGGGTAGGGAGTCCTTATACTTTGAGGTGACATAATATTTCTCTTTAAATCTGACCCTAGGTGATGCACATATTTATTTAATATTCGTGCACAATGATGATCTGACGGTCTCAATCTAACCGATAAAAATTGTAAGTATAATTTGGCTATAGAAACCGCAATAAAAATTGAATTTTTTTTTTTTGTATTTTTTTCATATTATTTGCAATGGCATACATTAATTAATTTGCACATATGTAACTCCGAGTCATCCAATAAATATTTTGCTGCCATGATTGTCAATGGAAAATTAGTAACGGTTATATAAAGAACCGTTACTAAAAGTGACAATCAAGGATGGTCGTTTATAAACGACCGTTACTGATAATATCTGGACAATCAGTAATAATCGTTTATAAACGACCGTTACTAAAAGTGACAATCAGTCACGGTCGTTTATAAATGACCGTTACTGATTGTCCATACATTATCAATAACGGTCGTTTATAAACGACCGTCCCTGATTGTCACTTTTAGTAACGGCTTTTAATTTTACATGTTCCAGAAAACAATCAGTATCGCTTGTTGCCTATACCCGACCCTGATGTGCCGATACTGATGTCATATTTTCCACTAGTGAAAATTTCATTGCGTGTCAATATTCCTTCATTTCTTTCTTTCTTCTTCTTCTTTCTTTTTATTTATTTATTATTTTGTTGTTGTTGCTCATCAGAATTTAATTTAATATAAAATTACTAGGGGAAGATTTTCTTTCACAATCTATGTTGTACTCGGTCTGAATTGATTGCGAGAAAAAAACTTATGGAATACAATTTATTATCTTATATTGTACTTGCACTTATGTGCAATGTGTGAAGGTATTACCTTTTACCTTTCTATGTTGCCTCCTTTTATTTACCAACTTATACACAAATTAATTTCCCCACTGATTATAATTATCTATAAATTAATCCATTATTACCGCTGTAACCACCGCCAAGATGGAACTGGCAGGTGTCCGATGCCTGGTCTGAGTCGTTCCATCTGTGTTAAGATTTGTGCAAAAAAGTTCGCATGAATTTTAATACAGATTTAACGTCTCTAATCGAGTATCAGATTAAATTTGGTATGATGCCTATCAAAACGCTCTCTTTTCGCTGCTAAGATACTAGAATGAGTGCTAGTTCGTTGTATCAGGAGGTGAGGTTTAACTGAGCTGCTAGTGATTATTTTGGGCCAAAGCCCAATAATATATTATATTTCAAGTCTGGACCCTGTTTTTTTTACTTTGGTAACTATCACCCAAGGGAACAAAATATTTATGCTTAGATCTGAACCGTCCGATCAAAAATCACACGAATATTAAAAAAGCACGTGCTGGATTGGTCCGGATTCTGAGCATACAGTCCGGATGTAACCAGAAATATGTGCGCTAGTTGTATCAAAAGGTAAGTAATTGGGCCTTCAGGCGGTTATCAAAAGGTAATTATATTTGTGTTTTGTTTTTTTCTTGAGGATGTAGCATGCAATATATTCTTGTTTTGGAGATGATTTAACAAAGTTCATAGTGTTATTCAAGTTGTGTCAATTTGCGGTAGCATGCAACTCAAAGTGGACGAATAAGCCAAAACTGATCTGTTAAACTCTTTTACTCGTATTATGTATATTTTTCAATCAATAATTTGAGAATTCAATTTTTCTTCAAAAGTGTAATAACAGCTTGAATTTTCTAGCAATTTTATTTAACCATGTCAATTAAGTGAAGAGAAAAAATTGAATAAATGCGTAAAGCAACAAGAGCATTTTGGTCAATTGAGAGAACAGTGATCAAATTACAGCTATTATCAGGGTCGACACTACCATAATACAATCACATCTAAATAACAAATTTATATAATCTCTTGTAATCTGAAGTCATCTTGCCACTAGAAAATTTACAAAAACACCCTCATAATTTTTCTTATCAGTCTCTATGTTGGTCTTCCACCACTACTTCCTTCACCTTCAAAAGATTTAAAGTTCTTCTCTGTAGCAGCGATATTAACATCTCTAATCATGGAAGCCAATTTCTCATAAGATATTCTGGACTTATTGCCATTGAAAGGTTAAGTTGTTCAAATAACAATCACAAAAAGCTAAAACTAATAAACATTTTAGTCAGAAAAAAAAAATACTTGGGTACAACTAGAAACTTACTCTTGAGGCGATTCATATATGCCCCTACAAAATGTTGAAAGATTAACATATACCTCTGTCACAAGTACAGGAAACATAATGCATCCCATCAAAAGTACGAGCAATATCATTTATAAGGCCTACAAAACACCATCTACCATCTCTTTTCCATTTATACTTGGAAGATGCTCAAAGTACCACTCCTTTGCTGTTTACCTCTACACATTTTGCCTGTTTTAGAATTGAATTTTTCTATTGTTTCTAGTGCATACATGATACTGATATACTTTGTAGGGACAGATTGTTCCTGAAATCGCCTTAACAAACCATCTGAGTTATTCCTGAAAATCAGATCACAATTCATAACAATTGACCAGTCTGACAAAAATTAGTTAACTTGAAGAATGTCCTCAAAATAGCGTCACAGAAAATGTCATTTACATAACCAAAATGGGAGGCACTGCCCTATCCCTCATCCAAAAGGTAATAATTAAAACCTAAGCTTCTTTAAAGAGCTATGTAATAGAATTTTTTCTTAAACGAATAAAAAAAAACTAGCCCTTAATTCTTTTTCCCTCTCTTCCTGGACTTCTTGTTTTTTTTGCCTTTAGATTTGTTTATGTTAGACTTGCTAGAAGATCCCGGACCGGTTTTGGCAACAGCATTTTCTTCGACCACTTTATCTTCGACAGGTCTTCTTTCTGAAGCCTCTTCGTCATCAGAGAAATTTCTTTCAGAAGCAGTCAGTAGTGTGTCGATGATTAGTTTCAATTTTATTTCTCCATGTGGCCATCGAGAATATAAATCCTCCAAAGTAGGGCCATCACCTCTGTAAAACAAATTAGGAATAGCACAAAAGGAAAACGACATGCTTAGATTTGTGTACATATTTTATATCCTAGCTGCAAGATCTGAATCAGACATAGGCAATATATTATACGCATACGTAATTGGGATCGACTACAAGAGCAAAAATGATGCTAGAGCAGATCCATAGAAATCTTACCTAGCAAGTAGGTCTGAAAAAGAATTGTACACACTTTTCATTTCTTCAATTAGATGCTCATCAAAACTTCTCAAAGATTCTTTTTCATCTAACAACGAAAGGGCAGCCACGAGAGGATTGGCAATGCTTTTCAAATCATCCTTCATAACATAAGAGAAATAGTAATGAAAAATATTTATATTGCTCTAATATTTATACTTCAATAAATAACAAAATAGTGCTTTGTGTTAATTATGTACCTTCTTATAACTTCTCTGCTGGAATGCTTCAAGCTCTTCCCATAAAATTTCCTTGGGAGTATCCACGACTAGCTCCTTTTCTTTAACCTCTTTCTTCACTACAACAGTTGGAGCCACAATCTTTCTGTCTTCTAATGCTGCATCTTTTGCATCTCTCTCTGAGGCCTCTTTACTTGTTTTTTCGGAAACAAGTGTATCTATGATCAAATTCAATTTTGCCTCACCATCTTGCCAGTAGGAATAGAGAGCCTCCAGGCTTGGATAAGAGTACTTTTCTTTAGCCCTGACAACCAAAGAAGGAAACATAGTAAAAAAACCATTTTAATTGGAAATTTCTCAGAGCTAATTTGGGTGTATTATCCCTTGAGTAAGAATCATTTTTAATTCCGATTGGACATCTGAAGGGGTGGTTTCAACTGGGAACAGAGAATTAGTTAAGATGTCATTTGAGAATAGACCACCAAAAAGTTTGGGGAGTTTATATATTATTTGTAGAAAATGCCTCTGCTTGATAGGATATGCTTCTTCTTAAAAAGGTTAAAGACTTGAAAGCGAAAGTATTAATGCACTATAACTGTCTTTCCAGTTTCTACACATCTGTATATTATTTGTGACCCACAAGAACAATATTGGGAAATCATAAAATTGTACAGGATAAGAAAAAAAAGTGAAACAATAAGTGAATTCACAAAAGTAAAATAAAGTGAAACATGGAAATTGGCATCCTTACAGGAAATTAATCTTCTCAAAATGGTCATAAACGCTGTGTGTTTCGTCAAGAAGTTGATCATAGAAACCCATGGGAGGTTTATTTTCCTGAAGCCATGAGAGCAGTACACCAAGAACATCTACGGTACCTGCGATATCTTTCTGCAAAATAGAAAATAATGGTAGAGAAGTTAGCCTCTGTGCAAGTCCAAGTGCGATCCTCAAATTTAATGCAGCTCAGCTCATGATAGGTACAAACAAGCAATCATTTCCACACCACAGAGGCACATTCCAAAACCATAACATGCGGGGATGGAGCCTAGAGTGATCTGGTACAGTACCACGTACCTTGTTGTAACAAGTGCACCAGTCTTCAAAATAATAGAATAAAAGTATCAGTAATACAATTGTTTACCTTTTCACACTGTCGGAATGCTTGAAGTATTTTCACAAGTCTATCTTCCACATTACCCTGGCCATCTTGTGTACTTTCAGTTACTTCTGCTGCCGCAGTGGTAGATTGAAGATTAGTACAACTCACCATGGATGGTGTAACATCAGGGCCGGTACTTCTTGGAAAGAGAATTGACATGACATGGTCTTTGTTCCTCATCTCGTCACAGCAAAGAAAAAAGAAATTGGATGGAGGAAACACGAAGTTATCCTCCTTTGTGCTGATAAAGACCAAAGGATCTCCAACAGATGCAAAAGCATCCACGAAAGTAATGAGACTTAGATCCATCTCCCTGCTGTTTCTGGCTTGGCTGAGCTTGCTAGAAAATTGCCTTGGTAAATCATGTGATATGTCATTACAGAACGACAGAAACTTGCCAGCGCTATAAATATCCAAACTCATGTTCAGATATGGCATGTGTAGAATGATAGCTAATCTCAGCACCATTTGACGGTAAAAGTTTCCTGGAAGGGAGCGGGAACATTTGTCGATCCATTTACACATCTCCTTCTTGTTAGAAAGAAGCTCTTTAACAGAATATACAATAAATTCAAACAAGCTAGGTAAATTAGATGGTTGCCCAGCTCCTCCAACCATTTGATCTAATGGTGAATCCAGAAAATTCTTACAACCTCTTAACTTCATGATCTCAGCAAGTACAGATCGTGTGGTAATCATGTAACCAGCAGATCCAAGGCAAGATGAGGCAAAGAAGGTAAGGAGTTCTAGAAGGTACAGGTAACAATGTGGAGACATGTAGTCAGGTTCCTGCTTCCAGTCCACATTGAATGTCGCTTGAAGTGATTTTTGGAAGTTTACGACCATGGATATCCTTTCAAAACCACTATTAAAGAGAACTTTCAGAGAAGCAAAAAACTCCCGCCATTCTGGCATATTTTCTGTACATTGCATGATTTTTGCAGACTGGTTTTCAGGTAATTTCCCACACAAGAGAAGAATCATGGACAATTTTCCTAACTGCCCATAGGTGAACTTGCCACTTATATGGCTCAGAAATCGGTCAACTGACTCACCAACCAACTCAGCAGCAGCTGGGCAATCAATGATAGTTAGGACACCCTGTGTATCTCTGTTATTTGAGTCCCACGGAAAGATTGCATCCCAAAACCATTCATCAACTGTTAACATATAGCTCTGGAAATTGATATTGTTATCTTTATAGCTTGAAGTTTCTTTAAGAGATTTTATAATTTCATACACTGCAAGAGAGATCCTTCCTCTGGTTTTGGAAGATAATGTTTGCTTGCTAAAGGATCTAAGAAGGGAATCCAACTTTGCCACAACGGCTTTACCAACATCGAAAATCTCACTCTTCCAATAACTTGTAGCAGATGAAGTGTACTTTTCACTCGTCATCAAATATCTGCTACTGCTCGACTTCTTCAACGAGGCTCTTACCCCACCACCAATCCACCCGGCATTAGGATTTAGAACACAGTATGCACTGTATTTATCCTCTTTTCTCACTCCCAGATAATCATGGCACAACTCCTCAAATAATGATGAGCTAACCTCTGTAGCAGATTCTCGCCATTGAACCCAGATGTGAATTAATGTGTTCAAGGATACCCTCCCTTGAGCCATCATTTCATGAAACCACTTCTCCAAATCCAAGAGAGGCTCTGCTTCAAACAAATAACCAGAGTTTTCTTGAGTCAGATGAAGGTCAAGTAGGGACCGCAAGGACAGGAAAGTTAATCGAGTGTTTTTCTTCATCTGAGCTTCATGTAATATCTTCGACAACTTCAAAAAAGTTTTAGGCTTTTCATCCAAAATGTATAATTCAGAACAAACTGAATTGTAGAAACAATTTGACACCTTCTTGGCTAGACCTTTCGCCTTTGCGAAGTGAACCTCACTCTTTGGAAAAGATTTTGGAGGCCATCCTTTGCTTCCATGAGACCAGAGTGATTCCATGATCACATCTAAGATAACAAGTTGGGTTGCCCTTTCAAATGAACCAGCCTTTTCCCAAACATGTGCCTCCAACAAAAGATCTTCTTTCAATCGTGCAAGTCCAGCAGCCTCAAAAAAGTTACCAGTTTCCAACTCAAGAGTTAACAGTTCATCAAGAAACATTTTTGCCATTAGGAATCTACGAATCTCTTCCATTGATTTGAATGCCTTCACGAAATGCATCATGTTCTTAGAATCTCCACGTTGAAAGAAGTGATTTGCACAATTAGTTATGTAATCAGCTCTGATAGCTTCTAAACCTCTAAATTTCCAATTATCTGTGCTTTGTGATTCTTGAAGCCGCCATTTATCCAAATATATCAAGCCTGCATGAAAGAGCTCTCCTTTTAAGCAAGCAGATGTACACTTCAAGAAGCAATTTGCTTGGAAGTACAAATCTGCAGCTTTTGGCCAACACTTTATCATTTCAAAGCAGTCAGCAGCATCCTCAAGCCTGGATGTGCCACATTTTTCCAAGTAAATTGTACCTGACAAAATCAAAGAGGATACAGTAAGATAACTGCAAAATTTGATTAGTATCAAGGTCACTAAGCCTAAGCATCAAGAAAAGTACCAAACTGATGTCATATAATTGTTAAAAGACTGATAAAATGCCCCCAACCTCCCCCCACCCCCCACAATTTCACTCACCATCATGTGCTGTGGGTCCTCATCCAAAATTGGTGAGGAACATTGAAATGTGGAGACGGTCAAAACATGGGAAACCGATTATTTTTTCAAAACAGTATATGTATATCATACATGGTGAGATAGTAAGAGGGAATGGGCGCCAATTGACGCATTATTTTAAAAAAAAAATTCAAATATATTTAATCAAATTTTCTAAACTGACCTCCATTTCTTTCCAAAAAAAAAAACAGAGAAAGCAATGACTTTCTGTATGTAATGACCCCATAGTTAAAATCCTGCCACTGGCCCCGACTTAATATTAAAACTTAAAAATGTTTTTCCTCCAGCCGTTTTGACTTTTGTTCATTAAGAACTTCTTTGGATATCTCTCGAGTCAGATATGCTTATTAGGAATTCCTTGTTGAAGCAGACATTTGAAAATTTAATACTAGTTAGAACTCCTACAAGAAGTGCCAACACTAAATAAGAAAACAACAATCTTAAAAATTATCGAATCAATGACCATATGAAGTATAAAACAAGACAAAACACCAAAAGAACTAATATCATTACCTGCTTTTGCATAATTCCCAAGTTTGATATAACAGATAGATGCTTTGTCATACATTCGTATTGTTTCATACAAGTCTGCTGCTTTCTGTAGGGCACTATTAGCCTTTTCCAAGTTTGTGAAAATGTGACGCTCAGCCCTCTCAAATAGTCCTGCTGCTCTTGCCCAAGTTTCATTGTACACATCTCCAGCCTTCTCAAAGCACATCCTTGCCATCTCAAATTGTCTTTCATTGAAAAGCTACAGATAAAAGGAAAACAGTTTTGCAAATAAGAAGTCCAATAGAGTACTTCAAAGTGATCTATCTATACTCTGGGGGAATACAAGAAACAATTTTGACCAAAAGTTTAGTTCGTCACTACAAAATTAATGACAAACAAGCCTCGAAATCAATTTGGTCCTAAGCAAAATAAGTAGCAATACGACATAACTCTCCTTAAGCATCATTAGTAAATTCTAATGGACATTAGTAAGAAGGAGATGATCAACTATATTATACTTCCATTTCGATACCCAAACAGTGACATATAGAAACAGTTGTTAATTTTTTCAATCTTGAATTATTTATCAATCATTTGACTCACTTTCATTGACGTAAACCAAGCAACAAAAATAACCCTACCTTAATGCCACGAACCCGCCAATCATCTGGAGTGCTTGCCATCCGCATGGCCTCGACAAAATTCATATCCAACTGAGTTCCTTGCACAAGGCATAGCCTCTTCCAATAATGAAACATAGGTTTACCAAATTCCATTGAATTCTCACAAATCCACAACCTTTGCTTTGTTCGAGTTATGGCTACATACAGCTGCTTCAGCTCTGAACAAAGAAGATAGTGGCTGGCAATGTCAAACCTAGGATATGCCCTTGTCATGGACGGATCCAATATATCTTCACTTTCCAAATACCCGTAGAGAACTCTCCACTTGTTCTTCATGGGTGATGAACCAAAGAAGTTGTACAACAAGACATCCTGTAGATAAAACAAAATGCATATGAAAGTGTTGAACAACAAGCCTTTTTTTTAGTAAAACAGGCAACTACAATAATTAAATGTTATTTAGATCTATACTCCTATAAAGTTATTGAGTGCTCAAGTCATATGAAAATAAAAAACTTCTAATTTGGATATCCATAGATTTTAATATGAAGAAATTGCAAGGTTTTGCTATCAACATACTATGATCAGAGATGAAATTCAGAACTTAGAAGAGTAAAATAAATATTAAAAGAATGATCAATTTCCAAGGAAAGAGAAAATAGGTTAATAACAAATTTGCAAATTAATTAACTACAAAAAAGAGAGAAGGAATACAATTTCTTAATACCTGGAATTCAAGGCCTTTGCAATCAATTATTGTCAACACAAGCGCTTGTTTACCAACAATCTCTAGAACTTCCCTCTTGGCAGAGTCGTCACGTACTAATATGACTTGTTCTGCCCCAAATTCAGTTGTCCTTCTACCGAAGCAGCTTTCCCCAAAGATTTTAGTGATTGCATTTTCACCATCCCCAGATTCTAGAAGCACTGGGGCATCCCCATAAATTAGGCTGGTTTCGGGGTTCAGTTTATCTATAGAAAATGGGAAAAAGTAGTACAACAGATCTGTAACACTTTGTGCCAATTTCAATACCCCAATATGAGTACGAAAATTCTGACACAGCTGAAACATGTCAGACAAACGGGTCTCCTTCTCTTTTCCCTTCAATTTAGACAGAAACTCCTTGTAGAAGAGAGATCTGATGTCTTCAAACCGAAAATCGATCCCTCTTGCTATGGTCTGTGCTGTGTCCCCAGCAAAAACGAATCCTTTCTGGAAATTATTGCAAATGTACTTGAGCAGTGCTATCTGACGGACTGTCAAGTCCTGAACTTCATCAATATATATAAAATCAACCTTGCAACTCAAGTAACCAGCAGTGTTGAGACGGCTATGCAGGTCATTGACAAAATCTGACAAATCGTACTCTCTGGCAGCTCGTTTCTTCCTCTCATATTCCAGAAAAATGCCATATACTCTCTCCCTTATTGCACTGCTCAGAGAAGAGAATCTCTTTTCAGAAAGTAATACATACTGCTCCCTCCCAATGGCACCCTCAATAGATCCAAAATCACCTTTGATATGCGAAATGATTTGTGTAAACACAGTTGCGGCATCCAGATTTTTTGTCAGTTGCTCATTAAAACGAGGCCAGTAGGAACCATAAAACTTATCAAAATCGACTTCCTTTGATTGAATCAAGGACTGTAGGGTGTGGGACTTTGAAACTCCCTGTTCCATTGATACTCCCCAGTCAGAGTAGAATTTATTGAAGAAAGAAGATCCAATTGTTCCATCCAGCATCATAAGGAACTTCCGAAATGTTATAATTAACGGGTAATGGTCCTGAGTTAAAGCATTGAACTGATCGGGGATATCAGCAAATTCATCTAATTTATCAATGACATCATGCATGGTGACAAAATCTATAGGACCTGATAGCTCACCAAAGTTGGCAAATCTGAAAATGAAAAAAAAAGAAAAGAGTTAAACATGTGATCTCTTAAAGACTTCTTTCTCTCATGCATATCAAACATGATTAAGCACAATTATAGGAATAATGCTGAAACAATATATCTATGTGAAGAATAAAAGAACAATCCATACTAGAACAATTAACTCACTGATAAACTTTAATGTACACCACCTAAGAAATATATTAGACAAATGAGCATTTCAAACTACCTCAACAAATATGATGAAATTAGAAAAGTTCAAGTTTGACAACATACACCATCTAAGTATTCAGTTCAGTAGTTGCTATCTAATCAAATGGAGGATCTTTTAAATAACTGCATCCCAATAAGTTCTTTTAATATAATAATTTTAATTTAATTAAACTTAACCAACATCAAGCTTATTATAAGCACAATGATTATACAACTAGGATGAAGAGAACAAAGAGTAACTGTACCTTACAAGCCTATTAACTTGGCCACGTATAGCGGAGCAAAGCTTTGGGCTAACAGTGAGAAAAACTTGTTTTATGAAACCAACTTCAATGTTCTCCTCAATCTGCTCATTTTCATGGCCCCTCTCAACAACCCCAGAAGGCCCCCCATCTGAAGAGCCCATTCCATGTGATGCAACAAAAAATTGCTGCTCCATTCGAACCAACTTGGTTGTGAGAACTGTTGTCTTCCCTGTTCCAGACCTTCCCAATATAAAAGAACTATTAGGAAATCGGATTATCTCCATCTCCTGGTCATTCAGCTCAAACGGGATATCAATATCTGAACCATCACGTGCCATGAGTAAATGTTTAACCACACCAGAAGATAAAGCATAGAATCTCATCAAAACAAGACTCTCATTGACTTTGGAATCTTCTAGAAAACTTGAATTGGTATCAAAATGATCTTGATCCTCTCCTGTGATCTCATGTTGATTGTTCTTTCTGTATTGAGCTATCTCATGCCCATCTGTCCACATCATTGGAACTTCAATCGTCCTAGTCAGATTGAAAAATGATCAACACAGAGAAATTGCATATACAATATGAATACAGAATAATTAAAAGAAAATTTTAACAGAAAATACACAAAACTTAGAGAGCTTGGGAATTGGAACATACCCCTCAAGAAAAATGGTTTTGCACCGTTCCATGTAAGCATCAGTGTACATTGAAAAGATATAATCCATGCGCTTCAGTAATCCTTCAACATTGGCAAGTGGAACAAGGTTCCACAACTTAATGATCTGAGTACATACTTGCTGATCCTTCTGCAAGTCAATACTCCACACAAGGTAATGCTCAGCCACTCTGTAAACCTTAGCAAGAGGGAAAGGACGATCTGCCATGCTGAGGCTCGTCCTCTTAGATCTCCTACCACCAGCAAGTTTCAATAACATTCGAATCAAATTCATTCTGGTGGTTTTCGACCTTAACCTCGCAGAAGATCTTAAAAACTCATCACTAAAAACGAGCTGCATAATAAAGAAAAAAATTATTTTTCAAGGTAAATATAGACTAGGGGATTAAATTGGTGGTGTTTGTGCAATTAAGGTCCAAAGACAGGATAGATATTGTAAAACAGAAAGCACAACCCAACTATGCAAGGGGATTTCATTTTTCTAAATAAAATTAGGGCGCTATGATATCAAGGGCAGAACCATAAAACTATTGTACCGGAGGGCCACAGTTTGACAAAAGAGGAAAGCAAATTTCAAAGATAGAAAACAAAGTTTAATTCTTCCTCTGTATTCCATACAGATGCACAGTAAAGAGACGACAGAGCACTTACATGGAATCATTTTCACCATGTTTACAAGGCAAATGCTATTGTCACCCATATATGAACAGTTCGACAAAACAATCAATAAATTTAATTAATGTGGTGCGAACTTCTATGCATGTTGAGACTAAACAAGGATCTAAATATTTATATAGCAAATATAGAGTAGAACTAGGGTGCTCCTAAGTTCACCCAATCTCTTGTGAACTTGACTCTAAAATATATCGAATCGACTTTAAACGATAAATCCAAACCGTTGAAATCCTTCTACCTAACGATTGATGCATCTACATGTGAAAAATTTTAAATTTCGAATTAATTTAATATAGAGTCAAGTGGTCAAAGGAGTCCAAAAAATTAATGCATTAAAATTAATTTATAAACCTTAAACTTTTGACCACTTGACTTTATATTAAATTAATTCGAAATTTTAAAATTTTCACATGTAGACGCATCACTCATTAGGTAGAAGGATTTCAACGGTTTGGATTCATCGTTTAAAGTCGATTCGATATGTTTTAGAGTCAAGTTCACAAGAGGTTTGGTGAACTTAGGAGCACCCTAGTTCTACTCAGCAAATATATATCTCTATTAACCCAAAGAATAAGTGAGGTTTTGACATATGGCGTTAGTGCAGTCTTTTTATTCCATACCTTCCACCTTTTTGAGCTAAACAGGACAGAATTTGGGTTCATCAAATCCGCAAGTTGGTCCAGCTCATTTTTGACATTTAAAATCAAATTTACCAAGTCCTCAGCATCCTTTGCATCAAACAAATGCCCCCTCTGTTTTGCATCAGATACAATATCTGACCATAGGGTCCCACTATTTGACATTGTAGTTGCACTTCCTACTATCCAGAGGCAATGTCTACACATATGTAATTCAAAAGGGATAAAAAGTAAGCAGTATGCAACTGTGAAAGCTTTTTTCTTGCAAAGCTTAATGGAAACTAAATTCAGTAAGAAATAGTACCGTGCTCTTGTAATGGCAACATTACTTCTTTGATTATCATAAAGAAAACCAACACTTCCTTTAGCGTTGCATCGGACCATTGAAAGTATTATAACATCATCTTCTTGTCCTTGGAAGCCATCAATCGACTTCACTCGTACTTCAAATCTTTCATGATTAGCATACCTACGACCAATTTCATCTTTAATTGCTCTAACTTGTGCAGCATACGGAGAAATTATACCGATTGTAAGCTTTCCTTTCATTCTCTTCCAACCTACATGCATCAACAAATGGGATATTTCAAAAAGTCAAAACATAACTATCCATTAAACAAAAGGAAAGAAATCTACCTTATAGAAATTTTAGAAAAAAACTAATATAATAGAGTTTAAATTACAAGATAGAAATGAGGAAGATCACTATAGTCAGGGTGAAACAAAATACAATGAACTTCAGGATTTATTTGGAAAGACAAATTTTCCAGTATATACAAAATCACACTTCGAGCAACGAGTAAATATATAATTAATACATACTTTATTGCAGTAGATGATTTGATAACAAAGCAACGTACTTTCATATAAGCTTTTAACCAAGTGAGCAATAACAGCAACTTCAACCCAATTTATCCAGCTTTTCCCCACTTCATCTCTTTCTTCTCTTCCATCAGCAATATGTACAAAAGCATAGCTTCCATATTTCAAATCCAAGTAATTGTTGTTGTATCCTTCTTCCAAAACATTTGGGCCATTCAAAATCTGGCCATCATAAAACCTGTTATTTGGAAAGAGGCTTATGGAAGGGTGCATGCGGTATTGAATGTTTAGTAGGTGCTTTTCATGCTGGAGTGATACCAGCCTCTCAAAAAGACTCCTTCCAAACCCAGCTGTTTTACTAACCTACAAATGAGAAAATAGAAAATCATAGTTGATGCCTAAAAAACATAGTAATTCGAAAGAGAGAAAGGCAATGTGATGCCACTTGTGTACATCTTATTTCTAGAATACTATAGAGATATCATTTCACTGAAACAAGAAATTACTTAATTGATCAATTAGTCTACACGAATAAAACAGGAACTAATTAATAATCTGGTATTTCAATACAAGCCAGGGAGAACACATCTCCCTTGAAAAATTATCAATACAATGCCATGGAAGTACATATCCAACCATATTCAAAGAACCACTAACTCAATGCATATTATGCCAATAATACAAAATGTCACCAGAATGGTGCCAAAGATGCAATACTTCGGGTAGCAGCACTAGTATAGTTAACAGGTAAAACGAAAGATGAATGAAAATATATATCCAGTGCTTACTTATGTGTGATATAAAATAACCTTTGAATAATCATCAGTACCATTATTTGTATTACAGCACATAATGTCTTTTCTTTACCCTTTTAAACACTTTTAGGTGTTTCCTGTTTTAGGAGGAAAATATATTGCTAAATTAGGACTAAACTTGTGATGTGAGGTTTGACTAACCATTCAACCATAAAATCAACAAAAAAAATCATGCCACTTGAAAATCATCTATATATACATCATCTGCATAAATTGGAATGCATTGTTCATCAATAAATGCAAAAGCTAAGAACAAAAAAATACCTTGCTATGAACAAGTGCTGGAAGTTGGCATTCATCACCCACTAAAAGTGCATGCTTCACATGATTTAGCCTTAAGGGAATTATTGACTCACATTCCTTTAGCTGGGCTGCTTCATCAATAACTACCACATCAAAACAACCCGTTTGTGCACTATGAAGCGAGAAAGAACTCGAGGCAGTACAGAACACAAGGGTTGCATTTTGAAGACAGAAATCTTTAATAGAACCATCATTTGTGAGAGATGATAAAGAGAGTGTAAGGGTCTCGTTCAGGTCCCTTAATTGTTTGAGACACTCTTCTCGGGCATCAAATAATTTCCCCCGTGGGGAAAATATACATACTGGAGTTCCAAAAGTCTGCTTTAATTGCTCATCTGTTATAACACTGCTCGATAGCATACTATCGAGTTCTGTAAGCAAATCCGTTAGTGAGACAATGCGCATGCAATTTTCAGAAGAGAGAAACTGTCTCGGCAGGTGAACAAACATTGTTCGAAAGCAACTGCTGAGATTCTCCAGAAGCTTTTTAAACTGCTGTCTCAGATAATCCCCAAAGCCCAAGCTATCTTTGCATTTTGCCGCATACACATCATACATGTTAACGCAATCCTCAAGAAAATTAATCATTGAAGCTACTCCACGTCTCCAATTGGTCTCTGATAAAAAGCAATTCTCAAGCTGATCAATGCGGCAGTCTAGAAAAACATCCTCTAGATCACCAACAATGTCCATGCGCCCCCTGTTACCAAACAATACAACATCTGCCAGAGAGAGAGGAGGCCCAACTGAA
Source organism: Carex scoparia (assembly GCA_024447655.1). Lineage (NCBI taxonomy): Eukaryota > Viridiplantae > Streptophyta > Magnoliopsida > Poales > Cyperaceae > Carex > Carex scoparia. The sequence goes on from JAJHPE010000015.1 coordinate 5,294,655, forward strand.
TTACCATTAGCCCCGTCAAAATTCTCGAGCAATTGAACCAGCCGGGAGCAAACTCCCAAAACGGCAACATTAGTTGGGGCGCATGTGAGGGTTCGGATTTTTAACTGCTTGAGGGACCAAAGAATTGAACCAGTAGTTTTCGTCTTTCCAGTGCCAGGTGGACCCCACACAAGTTTTATAGAACTTAATTTGTTGTATCGGACAGCTGAGATGGTAGATTTGACCGCCTCTAGTTGTGACAGATTGAGGTCAATTGACAGTAGCTGCCCTAGAAGCCTAGTCATTTCTGGGTTGTTCTGTTCATGGATGCTGCCACATAAACTTTCTTCCTGTATATTATAGATAAAAAAAAGAAAGTGTCAGACTAGCATTCAAGAAATTATGCTTAAAATAATAATTAAGAGATATACCCTGCCATACAGTCTACATACTATCAGCCAGTATATGTATAAAGGTAATAGGCACACACACTGGTACAAAATTAAAGTCAGTATTCTGGTTCTCTAACTAACAGTGTGAATTTCCAAATGAAAATATAACACCACGTATTACTATGCAAGACAAAGAGGCATACCATTTGATTTCTGGAAAGAACTTTCTTGAGAAGTGTGAAATTTTGGTCAACCCCGTCGGAGTGTAGTGCTTTCCAAATACGGGAATTTGTTATGGTACTTGTCAAGTAGATAGCAAAGGTGCATCTCTGTATCTCATCATCTGAAGTCATTGTGGGAGACACACTCATAGTAAACTGCTTCACCATAACTTTATCTTCATCTAACTCAACCTCCACTACCTTCTTTACTATGGCTAAACAATAACTGACACCATATCGGACCAGGTCATCAGTGGACTCCGGTTTCAAGCTTGACAATATAAAAACATCACCATTCTTTGGTTCATACTTGTCAGTTGACCTAGTTTCACCGGAAAACCCGTCTGCAACGATATACATGTCACAAACCAGTCCAAGTTTGGTACGATGCAATGCTATGTTCTGTATTTTGGCATGAGGGGCCTCGGAGATCGTTTCCAGACCAGAAAAGAACTCTGCCCGAGTTTCTTCAATAAGAGGAAGAGTATAGGATTCTAAATACTCGTTGGTGGACTGAAACTCATCTGGAATTTTCTGGACCTGGATAATAATAAGAAAAGAAAAAGAACTCATATGATTTATATCGTAACAGTACAAAGAAAACAGACCTGCCAAATATGTATGCATGCATAACTTATTGAATGGACCTGTACATAATGACATGTTTGAATAGGAATATTATACTTAAAAATAGCATTGACGCTGTGTCTACTACAGTTACGTTGCTTGGCTTAATTTGTCTCAATCATGACTATACTTCTCAATTTTCATTTTTATCAAATTTTTCCATGGTTGACATTTCCAAACCTCGATCATGTATAGCTACTAAAATTCTAATCACTCGGGCATGAATAATTTATACCATCTATAACTCTATACATTTTGTAATTTCATACATGTACTGTTATTGATCTTAATATTACGATTATAAATAAAGAAATATGCATCTTGTTTATGAAATCAAACCAAATGTTATAAGAGGTTTAATTATAGATGTCCTTTTTTTGCAACTTATGTTTAAAAATGTGCACTTTCCCAAAATAAACAAAATGACATGGAACTTAATTTCAAAATTAATCCTCTAAATCCCCTTGTCCAACGCAACTGTCTTGATATGGAATGTGCTAAAATGTATTGCAAATTTTCAATTTATGCTGGATATTGAATCATTTCTTTAATTTATTGCAAATATTTTAAATAAATTCCAAGTAGCTAGGCTTCCCGCAGACTACAGAATTTATAGCATTTCATGAAAGAGTGAACCAAACGAGGTCCGACTCAGAACTAAAACGAGAAATCCAAGTACACAACAATCGTAAAAGATTCACAATTTATTATATATATATATATATATATATTTGCATGCAAACAAAAAGATGCGAGTTATTCACAATATATATATTATATGTTATCAGATTCTCAACATTCAAAAGAAAAATAACCTGATCTTTGTAAAGGTCTCCGTTGCATATGTCTTCAATTTGCCAAGAAAGAATTATTTCATCCATGGATGATGGATGCGCTTAGTTGAGAAATGATAAAACAAAACAAACGAGCTGGGAACAAAGGGTTTGAGGTGCTATCACACACTGTAGCATGTCGCTTCAATTTTCGTCTTTTTTTTTTGTTTTGTTTTAAAGGTTAATTGTATCTTCGCATAGAAGGAAGCTGGTGAAAAGATGTGACGGGCGCATTTAGGGTACTGTGCGTGAAGCGTGATTCATTAAATCTTAATTATCTATTTATTACAATTTAATTAGTTTTCTCTTTTCACATGTACTAATTTTTCTATTGCTTTTTGGTATGCATTAACTTTCTTTTAATTAAAAATACTTTATTTTTTTTTTTCAGTTTCCTTTTTGGTGCATCTAAAAAAATTTATTGAGATCTTACTATTTAATTAAATAACACTTTTTAGAAAAAATAAAATAATACATAACATGACATATTAAATTCGTTAATTAAATCATAACTTTTTTAGTTTCCTCAACATTTCTACTTTTTAAAAGGTGATGAAAAGTTAGTCATTGCTGATGAAAAGCAATAGAAAGGCTAATTGTATCTTTTCTACTTTTTAAAGGTTAATTGTAGTATCTTCTCTGCGAAGGAAGCTGATGAAAAGCAATAGAAAGAATTCGAATGAAAAAAAATACTGATATCTTTTCTAGAGAAATTAGGAAAACAGAAGAGAAAAAAGATATATATTTGGAATACTGATATCTTATTTTCTTGTATTTATTTCCTACAAATAAAAGAAGAAGAAAAATTACTGTGCAGATAGATTGTGTGTTGGAATTCTTCATGCTGCTTCGCCTAGCATATGATCAAATATAAATAATTATACTTTTCTTAAAATTACGATTATTAATTTGTTGTTGTTGATGATTTATATTACGAGAATTACTTTATTCATAAAACTTAATATGAGTTGGGAAAAATATTGAGTTTTTCTTCTTATTCATCTTTTTTTTTTCTCAAATATTATAAACTTTTCCATTGTAAAATGATGATAGTTAGCTAATTAAAATCCTAATCATTCCACTGTATAGATAAGACGGGAGACGATACATTACCTTTGGTATTCCTTGGTCTCTTGTCTTTATAACTGCATTTTTGAATTTTTTTTTTAGTATATTTTTATAATTTTTGAAAACCACAACTTTTCATTAAAATTTGTTTGAAAATCAAACTATACATTTTTAAAAGAAAAATTGATGTTTTAATATGGTAAAAGACTCAGTCAAAAATTCTTAAATACACTGTTTTTAAAAAACTCTTAAACAAATAGGGATTTTTTTTTTCAAAAAAATATCAAATTTGATCTCCAAGCACATTTTAAATAGAGTGATTTGAAAATTTGAAAAATAGTGAGAATAGAAAAAATAAAGAAGATAAATACGTAGAAATAGAATAATATAGAGGTTTGTTGGAATTGAAGAGGATAAAGAAATAAATCTATAATATATACGAGGGTCAATCGGTGTATTGTAAATATTTGTTTATTATCAATAGAATCGTTAGTAGATATTTACTAATTAGTTCAGTTAAGTCTTTTCATTCAATCAAGCTCCTTAATTAATTCAAGAAGCCCCTCAGCATGTTTTTTTAAATTAAATTATTTTGTGAGTTAAAATATGTTTATTGATAGTCGTACAACTATTATTTAAAATTCGGTCATATATAATTTAGTTATTAATTATTTCTATAACATCAATTATAATGCTAATTTAATTAGTTATTATTTCTAGAACTGAAGAAAATTAATACCAAGAACTCTACAGGGCTATTAAACCAAGAACAACTTTAGAGACCTATTTAAATTATGTAAAATATTTGGGAGACTTTATTGAACCAAAAAAAAGGAACTTAAGGTTAAACTGATTTACTATTATATAATGCCTATTCCGGTGATAAATATTAACATTGCTCATTTTTTTATTAACACAATATTATCAAAATATTTTAAGATATAGACAATTTTATCCTTCATTAATTATTTCTTTTAAAAGTTGTTTCTCTCTCATATATTATCATGACATATTTTTTATTTAAAAGTTCTATTTATAATATATGTTTCTCTCTCATTTACTATTATATAGTTTTTTTTTTCTTAAATGTTAGAATTATAAAATAAGTAAATATATATTTGTATTTCGTTACTTCTTCAAGAGTTTTAAAAAATAGAATACAATTGTGAAAGGTTTTATTATATTAAGAAAATCTAGCAACATTGTATATATTGATTTATTTATCAACCTCCACAAATTTTATTGATGATTAGTTAAAAAAAAGTTATTTTGACAATGAACATTTTATATTTTTTTTCGTAAAAATCACTAAAGAAAATTAATGATTTCTTATATAAATTAAAAAAACTGTACAGAATTTTCATAGGTATTCAATATAAAATGAAAAAAAGGAAAAAAAAAAATCTAACAATTAGTAAATAATCACAATGATATTACAAGATGTATCTGGATTCTGGAAAGATGTTTTAAGAGAGTTAAAATTGCCTATAAATTTAAATTTTTAAAAGATGTCGTGTTAATAAAAAAAAAGTAGTATTAATCATCTATCCGGTTTTTCCACTAATCTTCTGGGAACCCTGCCTGCACGAATTTTGATGATGGGAATAAAGTCGATAATAAACCCAGCATCTTTTGCTTTATCCTCGTTGTTCCCTTTACCTATTCTATCCCCCACTTCTATTCTGAAATTTTTATTAATAAGAATATAAATAAAAAATATCGGTTTTAGATAACGTTTTGCATAGAATTTGAAAACTGGAAAAACCATGATTGTTAACAACGTCCTCTGAACATGATTGTTGACAACGGCCAGATTAGCAAAATTAGATTAGCACTAACTAACGTGTTTATAAAAAAAAAATACCGTAGTAGCGGCCGTTATGGACGATAACGGCCAGCTACAATGATTTTTTTTTAATTTGAACTGAGCTGAGCTGAGCTAAACTAAAAAAAAAAAACATTGTAGCTGGCCGTTATCATCTATAACGGCCAGATTTTTTTTAATGCGTTAATTAGCGCTAATCATGTTTCGCTAATCTGGCCGTTGTCTACAATCACGTCCAGGTGACGTTAACAATCACGGTTTTTCCAGTTTTCAAATTCTACACAAAACCTTCCCCAAAACCGATATTTTTTTATTTATATTCTTATTAATAAAAATTTCGGGAAGAAGGGAGGGCAACTAACAAGAGGGAATGGTTGGGAAGAGGAAGAAAGCCTAACAGAGAGATTAACAGAAAATATTATTACCAAAATTGCCCTTTTAAAAATCAACAGTTGTAATCGATTCAGACAAAACTTTTGTTGAACTACAAAATATTAAATTTTTTTCCTATAAACTACAAATCTGAAAAAATAAAAATAAGCTTAACTAATAATTAGTTACATCATATTTGATCACATCAAATGTAGCAACATCATAAATATATATGTAATATGATTGTCTTTCACTATTTTTGTGTACCTCTAATTTAGTTTCTGAATTCGTCCGTGTTCATAAGGTGCTTGCGACAATATTAAACTCGTCACTAGTGAAGAAAATTAATCAGATTGCCATTGGTCTCATCATAGCACAACAACTAATTTGATCATGTCACACCACATACCATGTTATGTAACCAAATTTTCAATCTTTTTTTTACAATTTTTTCTTTTGTTTATTAATTAAAAATTTGAGAAGTTTAATTAAGTATGACTAATTACATCACATTCAATCACATCAAGTATAATCACAGCAAGTATAATCACAGCGTAAATACATATAACATGATTGTCTTATACTACAAAAAAAAAAAAAAAAAACATTCTTTGTTAACATACTACAAGTCATATTGACAGCTTCCCTGAGAACATCTCCATGACAACATAAAAATTCAACATGTTTGGAATTTTGAATGCTTTGTTACTTCTAATGCAGCGGAAAAGGGGATACAATTAATAAACACAAAATTTAGTCATCTTCCATTTCTTTCAAAAAAATATATATATATTTCTTCCACTATTTTCACAAAAATGTTTTTACAAATTTAAGCGTGTTAATAGTTAGTGCATCATAAAAAATAAAAAATAAAAAATAAAAAACTCAGACCTAAAACATAATCTCTAGTGTTTTAAATTTAGGCAAAAAGAAAAGGCAATGAACTTTTTCGCCTGAAAAAAGTTAGGCCTTTCTGTTACTTTTTCCCCAACTAATTAAAAAAATATATACTTGTTTTACAATTTGAAGAAAGACTCTTAGATAACAACCTGCCATGACCCTTCTATTATCCACCATTTTTCAAAAAAAGGAATTAGCTGATCTTTTCAATTAAATATCTTCATCTTTGACTGTGGATTCAACTGGGTTCTGCTCGGCCCAGACAGCCGCATCAAGATAACCGAGCTCGTATAATTTATCGAGTACGGATTCATCCGCTGGCTCTAATGCCCAATTAAATAACTGTGATAATAAACACCAAAAAGTTAACTTGCTTGCACAGCACAGATTTTCTAGAGTTACTGGTAAATTAACAGAGCCCTTCTATCAATGATATTCGCAATGAATTTGTTGAGAAGATTGCCCTCACATTAATGGCATCTCTTTGAACACAAGACATTCCACCGTTAGATTAGTACATACAAGGAACAATCTTACGCTACACTTAATTTGCAGCCAAATCTTTTTCCTATTTAAAATAATCAGATAGACAAACCTGACGAGGGCTGGCTCTATTCTCTGGATTGCAATCGGGGCTTATTCCAATTCCCTGTATCCCAATCCTGTTGGCTGGAAAAGCACATATGCGTACCTTTGTTCAAGTTTAGAAGCAAACATTAACACAATTATCAATATGTTAAAGAAGTAATAACTAAAAGATGGGTATTAAAAAAAAACAAAGAAATGTGGAATTGATACCGTTTGAGAAGCAGATGTAGGCGGCATAAACAAGGTCAGACCCCCATCAATACATACTCGTTTACGAAATAAAGTTACTGGTCTAGGAGCTAGGTATCTACACCAGATAAATATTAGTTTACTCTCTCAAAGATAGAGAAATAGTGACAGAAAAGAAAATAAATGAAGGGGGGGTATATACCCAGGAATAAAGGAAGAGGTGAAAACAGCATCTATGAGGTCTTCCTTGGAGTCAAATTGATCCACAAGCAAACCCCTCGGCCTCCAACCTAACTGAGTTATTGCAACTGCAGGGTAGGGGTAGAGAGGAGAGAGAGGAGAGAGAGGGAGAGGGTCAATGACACATTTCAATAAACAAATAGCAGATCAATGATAAAACAACTCAATTAAAAAATACTTAATCTTAGGATCAAGAAGAAAGAATAAATAATTATTGGTTACCTCGGATCCTTCCATTGGATCTGATGTGCACATCCTCAGGGAGAAACTCCTCAAGTATTTCTCTTAGCACTGCCTGTGGAAAACAATTAGACAGAATTTCAAAAAGTGCACAACTTTCTGAAGAACGACCCCAAACAAATATTCCCAATTAAGATGAAAACAATAGAAAAATAACTCTAATGAAAATTGTTTTCTGAATATCTATCCAGGTGAAATACAGAAAATGAGAACATACATACTAAAGAGGTGATCTTAATATAAAAAAAAGAGGATAAAATAATCATGGGAGATGATCAACTTAAGGCTTGCTATAGTCATGTTTCCAATGCAAATATCAAGAAAATCAAATTCAGGGACCAACAAACTGAAGTCATGGACTAGCATTTCTTTGACCACACCGAGTATGTACCAAGAACCAATTATAACAATTTATATCCTGCTCCAATACGAAATTCTCAGTTCAATTCGAATGGAATGGGCACACAAAAAAAAAATTATCAAATAAAATTTCCTTACGCCAAGACGAAATGCAGTGCCATTCGTGCGGCAATTGTCAGCTAGGACTTTGGTCACTCTTAGCGCTTCCTCCATTGTGTTTCCAGATGCAATCACGGCACATACTATTGCGCCAGCTGACGAGCCAGCTAATGGTGTTGTTTCCTAAAAATTCAAAGTTGTAATTTTGATTGGTCATTAGTGTTTCTTCTTCAGTCAATTTGTGAATGAAAATTTCTCAATTTTGTAAACCTAGAGCAAATCTACATCAGATTGAGATAACATTGTGGGCATTCTTTAATTATGAAATAGCAAATTGTATAATAAATAAATTAAAAGAAAGTATAAACCTTTATGTAACCCTTCTCAAGGAGAAGCTTTGCTACGCCTATATGGTAAGGAAATAGCAACCCAGCTGCGCTAAAACTAAAACCAGGGCTAGTAACCGTCCTCCTCTCTTTCTCCGCCTCTACATCCTTCTCACTCTGTTCCCATATCACCTTATCATTTTTTCCATTCAAAACCTCGGCTCCTGAGACAACTGGCCCCACCCGTCTGTCACTGTCAGCGCCAGCGCGACTCTTTACCAATAAAGAAGCGAGACCGAGAAAGATTTCTCCAGTGGCAACCGCGAATGATTTTTTCTCTTCAGGCAAATTGGTGTTGGGGTTTGAATTTGAATTTGAATTTGGAGAAGCGCGAGGAACGAAATTGGATCTAGGGTTAGGGTTGGATTTGGGGAGGAAAGAGAGGACGGAGGAGAGAACGGACATGAGAGATGCTCCTCGAGACAACGGGAGGGAAAGGAGATGACGTGGCTTCATTGCGAAACAATGGTGCTGTTCGCTGTTTATGCGCGCTTTACTAATTACACGTCGATACAAACTACAATAAAAATAAATAAAAAAGGAATATATAAACGGTGGCATGGCATCACTATAAAAAAAAATTTAGCTATACAATGATCAATGGAAATAAATCTGCTGTAATTCCGATTTCCGAACCTATTTAACAGTAACTAATTCTGAAATTCTGCAATCTAAAATTGTTTAACAGTAATTAATTGAGAAATTCTGTAATCCCAATTCATTCGTTGAAATTTTTTTTTCAAAAATGCATCTTTAAGCAACTGATTTTTTTTTGCATGTATTTCAAAATAGTTTAACAACTGAATTCAAATTGCAAGAATTTTCAAAATTACTAATCATTAGACTCAAATTTCAGAAATTTTGACCATGATCCATCGCATCCCTTCAACAAACAAAAATTTTCAAGATATGCAAACTAACCTAACCTTCGAATTGAACGGATTCAAATGGGATAGATGGTGCAGTTTCTTTGGCCTTGAATTCCCTGTAAAAACAAGTAAAATAAACAATTACATACAAAGACAAATAAAGCTACGTAATAATGAAATTAGTTCTGATCAGAAAATATGGAATTTATTTATCAAATCTTAAGAATTTTCTTCGAAACTCAAATTTAAATGAATTAGAAAATCTCCTGTACTTTAGGAGGCAATTGTATCTAAATCTGACAAAAATATTTTTTTAATACATTTTGGATAATATATAATAACAATTTTGCAGGAGAGGAGGATTACGTAAACAAAGAGAGAGGAGAGGAGAGGAGAGGAAGAGAGAAATATGTAGGGTTGAATTTGGAGACAGAGAGAAGAGGAGGCTAATGCAGAGATGGAGGGTTTTTTTAGTTGAAAAAAATAGGAGAGAGGAGTTTTGTTGGAAAAAGTCGAAGAAGAGAAAAGAAACCGTGCAAGTGTGATTTCTTGAAGCGAGGATTTCAAAATTCAATCTTTTTTATAAGTGTTTTTTTATAAGTGTGACAGTCACAAACTATGAAATTGTAATGACAAAGAATCAGATATTACCATATCTATTTCCTTGTCAATTTTGCATGGTAATGAAATTGTAATGACAGGAATCACTCTCTAAAAGCACGAACCAAATGCCCCCTTAACTTCGTATGAACCTCAAATCAAAAATAATACTGCCTCCTTGTGCCATTCTCGAAATAGGAATCATTTTGAATTAATCTAGATCGTTCATTTCAATTTGCTTGAGTCGGGTAGGTACCTGGGAGGATTTCAAAATTGATCATCTTTCTTTGACTTTATTATAATAGCTAATTAAAGTCGAGGTGCATACCCTCCATACAAATGAAGAGCCGCATACTAATTTAATTAAAGTGAGGTGCATACCCTTCCTACAAAGGAGGCTTAATTCAGAGTGTCTCAAGGCTCAAGTAGAGAATTAACTAGCAAAAAAATACTAAACAAGGTGATCTTAATTCTCACTAAGAAACTAATATTTAGCATAATTAAACAGCTAAAAAAAATAAAAGAAAGTTTAAGGAGACTTAATTCTTTGTTGTCGAACTAGACTAAAAAGACCACTTAGGTAGGCAGGTTTTTCAAGTCGAGACAGAGAAATCTATGCTTTATAAAAAAAATTAAGAATTAAATATTTCAACACATCTCACTTTCAATACTCTATGGTCAATTGAGTGGCTTGATCCTCAATTTTACTAAAAACAAAAAACTTTGTGGTTAATTTGTGAGAAATTTTATAAAATTATCTTCATTTTAAAATTATCAAATAAAATAGCCTCCTAAATTTTTTTGACAAAATACCCTCCTAAATTTTTTGACAAAATATCTCTACGAACCTTACTCTCTTTTTTTTAATTCACTTAATAATCACAAAATTAACCGAGTGTGGTCCAAATGTACCGTAGAGGATACGGATTCACTTGTTTTCCTCCCTTCCCCTCTCTCGTTCTCCAACTTTACTCTTATTTATTCTTTATATTAACTTTAATTTGTTTAATTTGCTTTATAGCATAGAAGCAAAAGTATTATATTTAACGGTTTATTTTGACTTTTAAGTTTTAAATTTTGAGTTATTAAAGTTTTAAAAAATGGAGACACAATGAGGACACAAAAAATGAAGTCATTTGAACCCTCCTCATAAAATATTATATGTTTGTCTTTATAGAATTAGAATATTTTGTTAATTAAATTGATGCACGGTAATAAATTTAGGGGCAAATTAATAGAATAATAGCTAATAGCTGTTATTTAATTAATTAACAAAATTGATTGTAAGGTAATAAATTAACAAAATGTTTCTTTATACACGTTATAACTTCTTAAAATTGTTATAATCCACTGGCATATTTGCAGGTCAGATGAACAAGAAACTCTACTTATTTATTTTTGTTGAAATCCTAATTTCTTTACTATGTGGTTCAGTACTAGCTAATTGATTGTGAGGTACAATTGCATTATGTTGGGCTTGGTGTTGATCATATTAGCACCAGTGTGGTGCACAGGCCAGAAGTTGTTTCTCTGGTTGAACTGGTTGATCATATTTGTAATTAATTTGATTTAGTAAAATAAAACGGACTTCAGTCTTTTTTTTAAATGAAAATATAAAGAATAAACAAGAATAAAGTGGGAGGAGAAGAAGATAGAGGAAGAGAGAGAAAAAAAGTAGGATCCATTGGAACATTGTGACAAACAAATTTAGAAGGATGATATTTTGTTTGATGATTTGATAAGAATATTTTATAAAATTTCTGATTTTTGTATTAAGTTAATTTTTAAAAAATATAAAATTTGATTTGCAAGCACATTTAAATATAAAGATTATGTTGAGAAGTTGGAATTGACTATTTGAACTTTGAAAATAGAGATATAAAAATCTTCCGAAGCAGTACAGAAAAAAAAAATATTGACCTGTGTTTTGATTTAATAAGTTTGAATTTGTACAAAAAAAAAAAAAGTAGATTAATTGTGATAATATATTAACAAAGATTGCTAGATGATAATAGTACGCAATAGTTGGGTTAGTTGCACTAATATTTCCTAACATCTTCCTTTTTGTTAACAGTACCTAACAATTAATTAATTAACTAATTTCTGATAGACGCTACAAAGATATATTACACGAGTAATGAGGAATCACATATATATTTATTTATCAACATTTTAATTATTTAACTCAGAGCTATACATGCATAGACACAAAAAGAAAGAAGAAATTAAAAAAATCTTTAAAATTGAAAGAGAAACAAATGATTTCACATCCAACAAAATATTCACAATCTCAAAACACCAATCTATTAAGAGAATTCTCAAACCAAATTGAACACCATGCATATATATAATTGTTTGTGGCATTATGGTTTATTAAGGACTCTCTTGGCTACGACGGCCGCCTCGACCACTGACGAGATTACGTCTGATACCTCCTCTGCAGAGCATGTGTTCCCTTCAAATGTCTTCTTCTGTCCTGATGCCTTCTTCACCATTCCAAGACAGCTGAGCAAGTTCTCATTGCACACTGTGCTCAAGTAATCATCTGACAAAAATAATTAATATAAAAAACAATAAACTTAATTGACATTAGTAAATTAATAATATGAGATTAATCGTACTGTTACTGGCGGTAACACATGAGTCATGGAACATGCAGCATGCATCGACATCATCACACGGGGCCTCGCCTGGACAGCCGGTGTAGGAGACTCCGCAGAATTTCCCATACTTGAGCAGTGGTGGCTCTACAAGCAGTAAACAAAAAAATGAAAATTCAGAAATTCAGAAATTCAATTTTGCCATCTCAAAATGACAATATTTGACAAAGAAAAAGAAGAAGATATGGTAATTTTGTACAGTTTATCTCACCTGAGCAGTACTCCGACCGGCATGTCCTGCTGCATTCCTGTTAATTAATTAATTCAACATTATGAATATGTTAATTAGGAGAAAAGGGAAAAAATATATATCTTGGAAAACAAAATAAAAAAAGAAAATTATAGATTGAGATTGAGAATCGAACTGAGGAATCGTCAGCAGGTGGCATCCCAAAGTCGATGATATCGGCAGTAGATCCTACGGTGAAGAGAAGGATAATAAATTGGTGCCATAGCAATTTAAGCACTATCTGCTTCAATGGATTTATCTTCTGCCTTCTTTTACAAACCATTTTATGAATGTATATGTGCCTCACTGCCTGTCTGAGAGAGTAACTAATGATTAGTTTTTTTTAGGAAGATGAAAAGATTATATAGTTGATGGAACATAATTTTCAAACATGTATGTTATGTATGTATATATAGGATTTCCTTATTATATTATATATGGTTGAGGAAGCTTTGTAGAGTGTGTTCCAACCAAAAGGAACCTAGTTTTTGGGGGTTTACAGTCAAAACGGCTCTCATCTACTAGCCTTGGAATTTTATTTTATTTTCTCTTCCTATTTCGCATTTCTAAAACAATAATAATTAATTAGTATTTCTATTTTCAAAAAATGAGCAAAATATATATAGTATCCCCCCTGGATTTCGAGTTTTAGTGGAGATTTATCGGTTCCGACTGGTTTTGTCCCCCTCTGAATGTTTAATTGGCAATTCAGGTTAAATTTATAGTTAAAAATAAAATAAATTTCTTGAAATATGATTGCTAATTATAATTATATATCGAAAAATAAAAAATTAAAAAAGGTTTTTAAAAAATAAGTTAAAGCATTATTTTTTATCAAATATCCAATTAGTTAATGAGTTTAAATCCGATTAGCTATTTAAACCCGATTCGATATTTTTTTGGCCCCCTTGGCAATGGATCCGCCCCTGAGAAAATCTAGAATATTATTGATATATTTTGTTTTTAGAAATTCAGGACAGAACACAAATTCCTAGGCTCTTTCCTTTTTGTAGAACTTTATGGCATGATTTCATATATAGTTCTCGTAGTTCATATTTGCATTAAAATTAACCTCCCAAATATGGGTTTTTAAATTACTCAAAACCTATCAAATCTCTTTGACAAGTTAATTATTAAAACATGAGAAAATGAATGAAATAGTAGTACATTCATATACATGAAGTATCTTTTTGCAAACTTATGTTGGCATCTGATATATAAGTTTTATGCCGCAGTTTCTTTTTAGTATGATATCATAAGAAGTAAAATTTTCAAATTATCTTTCATGGGGATATTCGATTTTAAACATGCAAGCTCGTATACTGAAAACATTAATGTCTTATATGTAATTAGCTTAAAAATACCAAAACAATGTAAGGGTTACTACAATTTTCACTAACAGTGTGTAACAAATATAAACAAAATTTTATAAAAAGAGGACTAATTTGGAAGGGCTACTAAGTACTAACTAGTAAGAGCAATTTAGGTAGCGGATGGGTCCATGAATGTCTTTGTTAGTTATTTCGTTGACGTCAATTCTTGCTTCTTGTTTGGATAGTTGGATTTGGATCCGAGTGTGTGCATCATTTTTCTTACCAAATTAAGGGGACAGATGAGCCGCTTCCTTAATTCCTTGGCTTATTGAGAGGCTATTTCAAGTTAATTGGAGCTAGATTTATATTATAATAATTGATTGTCGCTTTGATTAACTCTTCTTATATTATACGCCACCTGGATCTCCTGCCGTGGCCAATGACTGATTTCATGATATCCTTCCTGGTAGTTGGAATTTGTTTCCTTATTTTATCTTTCATGAATGTTAATAAATGCTAAGTTCTAATTAGAAAATATTGGACTCACGTAGCTGGAGTTGAATAAAGAGAAAATAAATCACGCGTTAGTTCCAAGTCTCAATAGTCAGGGCTGATGCCAACAAATATTCACATAGAGAGTTTCAAAAATGAAAACTAGGTGGTACTCATGCCAATAATGGGCCCAAGTCCAAACATAAACTTCACTTTAAAACCTGTTGCTTCTCAAATGCCATACATGTATAATTAACAAAGAACTCGGTATTCCAGCAGTCCTTTTGAAAAAAACAGACATTACCAAAGCACTAAGTACTTACAGTTTGCTAAAGTCTCTGAGACCCAAAACTAACCCTAACTCCTCCGAGCAGGAGATGCAGAGAACAGAATATAAACCACGATATAACCAAGGGTAAGAAAACTCGAAAAAAGAACAAGAATGAAAATATACATTATTCTCTCTTATCCTCTTCACCTTCATCATCTAGACTAAAGGGATGTGCAGGCCCACCATTACTCCTCTCTTTATCAACCTTCGCCATTGCTATATCACCATCTGAATTTCCCTTGGCCAATGATTGTGCCTCTTCATCGTCTTCATCAACAGCCTCACCAGCATATGCATATCTGCATTTTAAAAATTCAGAGTAGCACTTTTACTAAAATGAATATTGGTTTGTCAGCCTTTGTGTGTTGTTTTTTGTGTGTGTGTGTGTGTTGGCAAGCGTTAAAATTTAAAAGCTTGCATATAATTATTGTTGATGTGTTGAGCTGGTACAAAATGGTGCAGGTATTAATTGAAATCGTAAGGGTATTGTAAGGTGCCAACTCCAATTTTGCAATTTAGGTAGCCCTAAACTGACCCATACTTGTGCACCAAAGCCTAGATCATTCACACTCAGAATCCAAGACAATTAGCTCACAATTGCATCATAATGCTTCAATAATTAGTCAGTTTATCCTAAATAAGTAAGCGTCAGTTACCATGAATACCCAACTATATAGAATGCAATTCAAGAGGAGAAAAGATGAAGCAATAAAAATAAACATTTGGAAAGACAGATAAACTGGTACCGGCCTGTTAATTCCCACTGAAATATGGTCAAGTACACCTTATGGAGCTACAGTTATCCAGAAACTCCAAAATTTGAAAGTTTGTTTATATACTAATACCATACTAGAAGTTTTAATAATAATAATAATAATAATAATAATAATAATTAGTTTGGAAACGTAGAAACTTACCTCTGCGCACTTTGAGAAGGGGCCCACAAGTAACAAACAACAAAAAGCAGGAGGAAAGCAATAATGTCCCAAAAGGCAGTAATGATCCATGCACTCTGCCACCTCTCGCTGAAGGGGTCTGTTGCTTTAAAATACACCTACATACAATTTAAAAGCAAATATAATTTGAGACAAATATATTATTTCAGCAAAAGTTTTTATTGGATGTAAATATCACACTGTTTTATATATGAGGAGGTATCACTTGACAATGGTTATATTAACAATCTTAAAAACAGCTTTTCTTTTAAAAAAAATTACATAAAATTAGAAATCAAAAAATGAAATTTATAGGTTTGTTATTGACATTCTTAAGTTTTGTTTGATGATGCATCAAGGACTCTTAATTAGGACCGTTGAAATTTCAAGTTACTTGGTGTATGGTGAAATGTTTACCAACTCTCATCATTTTTTATATGCATGGTACAAAATAAAGAATTATCAAGTGATTCCCCCCCTCAGTCTATAATTTTTAACAGCTCATCTGCATATTACAGAAAATGTATTTACCACCAAGAGCTTATAAATACCACTTGTTACTTTTAACTTTATCTCTAAAAGCACTACTATAATTGCCATGAAATAACACAGCAACGTCTTTTTTATCACGGTCATCTCTCTGTCATGACTATCTATTAAAATCAGGTAGGCAAATTTTTTAAAATACTAGAATTCACCTCTATTCTCAATTTGCAACCCACAAAGGTTGAGTTTCTTGGTAATAACCATAGTTTATGCTGAAAAATGGGATTTAAAGAAGTAATTAACAGATCAAAGATCACAACAATACATACCTCATAACCAATCCAGGCAACTGAAGCTATCACAAAAACTGCCAAGGAATTGGTAAACTTTCTATAGATCTCCAGCTTAACAGAACTTCTCTTTGCCTAATTTTAAACCAAAATTGTAGCATAATTTTAGACTCATATCATAGTTGATGCTGGAGCTGAAGCTGTACCAGTCAGCAAAGGATGACTAACTACCTGGGTACTGGCTACAGTTGGGCGATGCCTTTTTAATTTTTTTCTTATTGCTTACCTTCCGTTATTTAGTTGTTAAATTACACAATTGTGAATTAAATTAGGCTTGACCGACATCAATAATTAATTTCTGTCATGCAAAGAAAAAAGAAAGAACTGAGAAGCATTACAGTGTGGTACAGTACTTGGGTAGTGAGAGCACACAACTGCAAGGCATTCCTATTTCGTACAAAGAAAGAAAAAGAATGGAAATATCTACCTGAAGTATTTCCAAAGTCCGAGAAAGAGAAGTGAAGATCCACAAAACGAGAAAAGAGTTTAAGAAGGCAGCAGGAAGTACGAGGAACAGTCGTGCCTTCCCAGAAATGTCATTGATCGTCCCCACATTCTCCGCAAAATCCAATGACTCGGTGGCAAAAAAGTATGTGACCCCAAGAAGTAAAACCTTTGATGTGAGACCCCCCAAAGTCGGCCTCACAACCCCATATCCCATTGATATAGACAATATAAGAAGCCTTGAAACAGTTTTTCTAACTGCTCCAACGGTCACAACCCAAGTGGTGATGCCAACTGGCCGAACTCCGACATGGTTGAAATTCAAATATTCACAATACCATAAGGTCATCTCTAATAAACCAAGAGCAATAACTAGAGTTATCCAGTTTTGAATAGGTAGTATCTCCCTCCAAAACCTCATGTATTGAAAAAACCATACTACCATCAAAGCCACATAAGCCAGGGACATGAACACGTAAAACGTCATTAACGGGGCCATCCGACCCGGTAAATAACCATTAGGGTTTTTCCACACTGTCTTTCCACTCATTGTAAGCCCCCTCAATTTCGGATCACAAGATATAAAAAACAAGTTGTACATGCCTGTCTTGGAAATGGTAACTTTTTGGTTGACCATTTTAGCAGAAATAAAATTGCCACTAAAATGAGTGTTCAGTACAATAGGCCAGTTTAGATCAAGTGCTGAGGGACGCCTTATGACCTCGCCTTGTTTGCAACTGGTAGTTTTTGCCAGATCAGGGGTACAACAAATGGATCTTGTGCCACCATATGCAGATCCACCAATGTCATCTCTATCGGCTGCCTCGAATACAATTGCTTGGATGAGCCCGGTGCTGTGTTCCATGCTTGAGTGTAGGTCAGCTGCCTCCTTGGTTCGCCAGAAAGTTATGTTGTCAAATCTGGTATTCAGAAAATGTTAGTTCTGATTATGGAATACATCAACATTGAAATAACAGGTTATTTTCAAACAAAATAACATAACCATCCTCTATGCCCCCCTCTCTTCCCACATTTACTTGAAAAGAACCCAATACTCCTCTTTCTCACTGCCTACCTATAAATGGAGGATTAAAAAAATGAACAATTTGAGTATTTGCTGAAGAAATCAGGATAGGGGTGTAGCCACGTAGGTTATAATTACCATACTTTAGAGGGAAAATTAGAAACTAGTTCGGTTTCAAAGGGAAACCGAGCTTTTGGTGTTTTGCAGGGCACACAACTTGTTTATGTGACTTAATCCAGCTTAACAAGACCTCCTACCTTTGCATCTAAGCCATAGTGGTGACATGTTCCATAAAACCATATCATCATTCAGTAAAAGAACCTGGGGGTGCTTGATGTCAAGTTAATAGTTAAACCGTAACTAGCATATAAGATTTTTCCAACTGATTGCACTTGAGGGATCTGATATCTAACCACTCAATCCAACTAACAAATCTGGAATCAGAATCACAAAGACAATTACAATTTCCAATGCATCAGCCCAATCCCATTCAGGTTAACCCAATTTTTCAGATGCTATTAAATTCCAGTATTAGATTTCACTAGAATGAGGCTCCAACTGTACCTCACAATTCAATTACAGCTGCAAATCAATCAAATACCTCTTCTCCGAATCTTAAGAAGGAACAATAGAATTAATTCAATTAAGTAAAGTTACTTGATATAGGAGTTCCAATCCGAGGCAATAATCCCCTCACTGCCACCAGAGAGAAGAAACGCATTTCCCACCTCATTAAAAGGCTCGAAGTGGTAAGTGTGAATGGATCCCTGGACCCCATTTGTATGAAGAAGTGAGAGAATGATACAAAGAGATGAGAACAGGAGATTCAGATCCATTGGAGAAGCAAGTGAAAGATCTATCGATGGAGTCAGTGAAGCATCACTTAGATGCTTCTCTCTCTCTATCTATCTCTCTCGGTGTCGCGGTGAGTAGATGGAGAGTGAGCAGTCTGGGTCCCGTCTAAGGGAGAGGAGAGGAGAGGAGATGATTTGGTAGACCAGCTGCTTGGGTTCACTGGGTTGTGTCGGCAATCACTTTATGGTGTAGCCACGATGAATATACACCAGTTTCACCGTGTAATTTCCAGTGAAGGAGAGGAAGGTGTCAAGGGGAGCAGCTTGGGTCCGATGCCCATCGGACTCAAACTGAGTGCGATGGGTTCCATAAACGTCCGATCCACTTTAAGATCCACGAGAACGGATATTAAAGAAATTTGCACGGATCTTAAAGGAAATCGGACGTTTAGGAACTCATCGCACTGAGTCCGATGGGCATCGGACAAGTGCGTCCCTCAATCTGGGAAATGGATTTCGTACCGACCGGAGAGGGGGTGAGTATCCTCTGAGATATCTCAATTTTTGCGTGACCGATGTGTCCGGTGCCTATTCGGGGAACCGTAGGGGGCCAGTATTATTTAAATTTTGAGATTCGTGTAGAATGTATTTGAACGATTGAGATATTCCAAAAAGTCACGCAAAGTTTGAGATATCTCAAGAGGATGCGAATTCCCGGAGAGGTGCATGGTTCGCATGGATTGTTCTGTTGAGGGCCGATAATGCTTATTTTATGTGCCTTTGAAGTCAAGTGATCTATCATTTTTTTACCATCCATCAGTTTTTTTTTTTTTTTTTTTTTGGTGTAAGATGAGAGACTTCAAATCAATCTAATATGTATACCGAATATTTCAATTACAAATTTGCAATTTCTCATGCAAAGAATATTTTATTTCTTATTCTTATATTTGGTATTTGGTTGTTGTCTAAAAAGGAAAGATGTGCCAGACCTTTTTTTTTTTTTTTTTTGATGTATTTGATTGTGAAAATTGGGCTGCCAAAATTGCATCTGTGAATATCAAGCTTGTATATTTATATTAGAACCAACAACACACACACCAGCATGGAAGATCTTATAAAACTAATTTATTAAGCTACTTAGATCGAAATTTGAGATTTAAATTTGAAGTTTATACGATAAATTTTTATAACCGGAGCATGGAAAGCCTTATGCTATTCATGGCACCTAAGTCTTACTTCTTCTTTTTTAATTGATCAGTAAGTCAGTTGCTGGTACTAAAGAAAGTTATTGCTTTCAGTTACTAGGTTCTCTCCATCTAGTGTTCGACTTTTGCCTCTGGGGGCGTGCCCTGCCTGTGCCCGTGCCCGTGCCACGGGATTGACGCGTATGACGTCAATTCGGAAAGGGGAGGAGAAAACGGTGGCGACCGTCATCCCGGGGTTGACTCCGGGTATCCGCAAAATTAGAATCGCCAAAAAACGTCGTTTAGTGCCTCAAAAATTAAGTTTAAGGTTTTTAGTGCCAAAAAACGTTATTTATTTTTTAATCTATTGTTTTAAAATAAGAGCTTAATTATTTAAAGTAATTGATTTAAGAAATTTTTAATTTATATTTTATTATAACAAAAATTATCGAGTTACAACCATATCAAATGAATTTAAATTTGTATGAATTTGGATTTATAATTTATTGGTATGAATTTGGATTTATAATTATTTATAATTTGAATTTATAAAAAAAACAGAAAAAAAAAAAAAAATGCCCTGCCCGTCCTGCCCCCGCTGCCCGGTCCGTCCTGCTCGTGCCCGTGACGGGCACGGACATTAAACGGGCAGGGCAGAAATTTTTTTTTTTTTGCCCGTGATACCCGGCCCATTGTGCCCGTGTGCCCGTGACGCCCGTGCCCGTCCTGCCCTGCTCGGCCCTTCTGTAATACACTATCTCCATCTGGTAGCACAGTAGCCGAAGAAAAGAGGATGCGTTACAACTGCTAAAAGTCGGTTGTCTTTACATAGCTGCTAGCATGATTGAATATATTTTTTTGAAGGATGTGGTGTTAGCAGTATTGGCGTGTTGCCGAAGAGATTGATTAGGATCGATAAGGCTTACTGGCTAATGAGATGGAGAAGTCGTTCATTAGATTTCACAATATTAGAGCTGAATACAGAGGATTCATATCTGCTGTGATCCAAAGCTGAACAACATTCTTAAAATTCTTACTTTTCCAAATCTAGTCGTCCAATATTTTCTGTGCACATATCTCGAAATAATTTATTTTTCTATGCACAAATCTCAAAACAATTCAACAGTTAGATTTGGAACTGCCCAAATCTAGTCGTCCAATATTTTCTGTGCACGTATCTCGAAATAATTTATTTTTCTATGCACAAATCTCAAAACAATTCAACAGTTAGATTTGAAAAAACAAAAGCAGGGAGAACACTGTTCACAGTGATGAAAAGTGAAGAGTCGCAGCAGATTCAGATCCGAATACAGAATACATGCATCGAGTATGTATTATGTATTTGAACACATGTTCAAAAATAACTGTCAAATACACACGAGATCAAAATGCATGCAGCTATTACAAAGTTCAAACTAAATACATGCAGTTAGACTATAGATAGAACTAGATGTACACATTTAGGTCCCCCCTCTCATTTTATCCATTTAAAATTGATCAACGCATGTATTCAAAAATACGACACAAAATTTTTAAAATCAAGCAATATGAATATATAATATTCTTTTAAGAAAACTGGGATAGACGAATAAAGTTCCTAAAAGAGCTCGTCCTCCTCGTGTGGACATTTGGAATTGGAAAAAAAGCAGCAAAAAGCCCTCATACCGCAAGCAAATAAACCAAAGATAGTTTCATAAACCAAACATAGTTGTATTACAGAACATAAACAGGGTTTCTTACACATAATCCCATAATTATTTCTCACACAAAATCCCATAATTATTTCTCACACACAAGGCAACTCCAGACTAAACATTGAAGGTAATGTTTTAGGTGGCGCCTTTGCAAAGACGCAAACAATTAAAACTACTAAAAAACACTGATAAGTGTTGGCAGAAAGCGCAGATAGTATTCCTGCTGATAAAAGTGGAACAAACACATACCGAGTCCCGGAGTAGATAATATGGCTTAATTATGACAAGTGAAATATCATTAATATTTGCTATCTTAGAAAGCCCCATCGATCTTCAGCTCCGTACTGTAAAAGCTGGCCTGGTCACACGTCCCTTTTTTAACCTCTCCTGGGCAAGATAATTAAAAGGAGAAATGCAATTTGTCAAAAAACCGATGAATTAGATCCCAAGGTTAATTTTTTTTTGTTTTTCATTTCTTCATTAGTCTTACACTAAACACTACAGATTTACTGTTTAAATTTGAGACTAGACTTCTCAAATTTATCCTCTCATCGAGCTTCAAAGATAAAAGACAAACTAGTAATATTGGTGAGTCAATCATTATTGCATATTAAATGCAATCAAGGATTGAAGGAATGTGAGACACTAAGATAGTCTGTAACACACCAAAAGAGTAGAGGGCATTATTATAGTTAATGTATGTTTCATGTATTATACTATCTGAAACCAATTTAGCAGTCACTATCTCAAACCCAACTAAGTACCTCAAGAGGAGAAAAAAAAACTACATTTAAATAAAAGAATAGGAATCTTACTCAAAGAAGATAGGTTGATCGTGAATTCTTTGCTCGGCGTGCTTTCTTCCTGGGCCAGCCCTGGCATTTGATTGGCTAATTGCTAGTCAGATTCATCGTAAACCTCATCGTCAGACAGCTCATCAAAAGTCCTCATGTCCAACTGATAGCGTAAAATTCCACCAATGCCACCAAACCCCCTGCAGAACTGAGATCCCTCTTGTGATTTGTTGGTAACAAACTCAAGGGAGCAACCGAATTTCCTGTACTCGTTTGCAAACCATTCTAAAAGAGAGGTTTTCTCTTGCACTTCTAGCTCAGCATTGGTTGTCGGGTCACGAAAATTAGTCTGGTCAGCCTCCTGCTCTTTGTTCAAGTGCTTTATAATAATTTCTCCGGTTGTGCTATTTTTCAATGTGAACCGGTTTATGTCAAGATTCTCCCACACAATTAAAGTCTCAACTGCTCCCAATTCAAGGGCTTTTAATGTATCATCCACTCCAAAAACATACTTTCCAGTATCTTGGCTTATCTCTTCAAAGTACTTGCCAATCAGCTTTTTCTCTTGAATGAATTTCACATTTGCAAGGATCTCAGCTGATAATTCGATTGCTTGGTTAAAGCCATTCTCACCCCCATATGACACATCAACCACATTTAGAATTTTTGCTTGAAGACGCGGGTCGAACATGTCAGACTGGCTCAGCTCCGTTTTGAAATCAGCGGACCCAGCTAGGATCAACCCAGACACATTAGGTTGGCTTGTGGCAGGGTTTATGAAAAACTGGGTTGCCAGCTCAGCTGTTTTTCTAACATAATTATGGCGCTTCTCCATGCGAAGCCGTGCAAAACGAAGAGCGGATTGACCACCACGGCCATGCTTTTTAGGGAGGTCAACACTGAACTTGTGAAGAACTTCTCTTGTGTTCCCACTTAGGGTGCCAAATAAGGTACCATTGCCATCCATGACAATGAAACCAAACTTGTCATCCGATTCTAAGAGTTCATTTAATGCCTCAGTGTGGAACTTGTTGTCGCAGAGGTAGAGAGAAGCATTAATTGGCTTGAAGGGTTCAAAATCAATTGTCACCTTCTTCTCTTTTCCATCGTCTGTGAGTATTGTACCTGAAAATGTCAATATGTAGTTAATGTCTTGCTCAGCTGGTTGTTACATAGGAACTTAATGGTAGGAGTCCTTACAAGTATGATAAAGATTTTAGAAAGAGCAACCGAATCCAATTTTGCAATTCAACACCCTTATAGCCTAACTCTCAATTAATGTTTTACAACCAAGTTTTAGACTTGATTCCTTCAGTCGGAAACTAAACACCCGATGAACCAAGACAGAAAGATGAAAAAAAGAATGTAAGATGCAAAAATGATTGAAACAGTACAGGGTTATATAAGCTACAGTTCATACACGTCTATCACAAAAAGCCCGAGTTAGCAAAAGTCTGTACAAGGTTTCAATTAAAAATCAAGGAACCAAAAATAAGCAGAAAACAGTGCATTGTATTACAAAGTACCTGTGTACAGAACAAGTCCGTTGGGAGGCACTTTGTTGTACAGCTTGAGACGTTGCTGGGCTGAAGTAATTGCCGCAAGAACAGATTGGCGGTTGACGCGACTCTTAATATTTGAAGCTGTGCCATATTCATCACCGAGCATTTTCGTTGCACGGGAGATCTGGTCACGGGGCGGCAAGATGAGAGAGATCATGCTCGTCCCATTGCCTCGGGCCGCCTCCAGCGCCTTAATCAGCTTCTTGATCTTCCATATCTCTATGTTCTTGTCAGTTTCATGAGCATCTGCCATTTCTCAGAAATAAAGTAGATCCCCTGAAATGTGAAGTTCAAAAAAGAGAAAGATATTCCAGATCAACATTGGTTTTATATACAAACATAGTATTAAAAAATAAGTTCTTACATAGAAAATAACTGGAATTTTACATGGTAATTCAAAACCTCCGATTTAAACATGTCAATTACCATATGTACATTAATAACCTCAGGTAATCCAAAATATATATATATATAGAGAGAGAGAGAGAGAGAGAGAGTAGGACTATGGTGAGTTGCAAAGTAAGATTCTTGTTTTACTTCACACTTATATCTCCATTTTCAAAGTCCAAACAGTCGATTCGAACCGCTCAACATGATCCCCATATTGAAATGTGCTTGGAGATTAAAGTTTACATTTTTTTTAGATTTTTTTACTATTTTTTAGATGGGTAGAAAATTGTTGTTTTGGATGGATTATGGACCATAAAAAAACAGTAATCTAAAAAATTCTAAACAAATAGTAATAAATTTCAAAAAAAATGTAAAACTTGGTCTCCTAGCACATTTCAATATATATACCATGTTGAGCGGTTCGGAAAGTAAAACAAGGCTCTTACTTCGCAACTCACCATAGCCCATCTCTCTCTCTATATATATATAAAACTTCTGATCTAAACATGTCAATTACCAATATGTACATTAATACACTTATTTTCTTAGCACTTTAAGAATAACTGTCAAAGAAATATCATAGAAGATTTTAAGCTTTGGCATAGAAAATAAATGGAATCCACAGAGAAACTAACCCTCCGATACAAACATGTCAGTTTCTAATATATACATTAAAAGCCTCAGCAAATCCAAAAAATATGAAAAATAGTCTTTTTCTTAGCATTTTAATAATACAATACTAAGTGTGTCAAGAAATATCATAATTCATAAGGCCCAAAAGAAAGAAATATCCCAACACATCATCAAGACAAAAGGTAGAATTAACATGAAAACTAAACACCAATAGTGTTAGTCAGATTATGAAGGAACATCAACAATTACAGATCTCTGAACAATACTCAATTTCGGAATAATTCTGTAATCGAAGTCGAATTGTGCTTGACCCAGCTATATCCATATCAAAAAATTAAATATGTCACGTTAAAAGCTGGAACTATGAATCCAGAGCAAGTCAGATACCTATCTATTATATCAAACAGCCTTCAACTAATTAAATTAGTACTGCATCGCTACCATGGTTTGGAAAATCTACCCATCGGCATCCCAAGATCGGAACCGACAATTGGGCAAATTGTGTGTTTAAGCGAACAAAACAAAACAAAAACAAAAAGCTCGAATCGGAAGAGACTGACCTTACTCCGAGTTACGCCGATTCACCAATTCGCTTAGGCGAAGGTGGATCTGATCGATTGAATGATCGATCGGAGGAGATATTTGGGGATAGCGTGAAGTGTGTTTCGACTATTGAGGAAGAGAAGGAAGAATAGTCTGGACTCTGGATGGTAATAAATAGGCTGCTGTAAAAAAGTAACTTTATTCTCTTCTTTGTGAATTCGCATCCTCTGAGATATCTCATATGTTGCATGACTTTTTTGGAATATCTCAATCGTTAAAATACGTTCTGCACGACTCTCAAAGCTCAGATAATACTGGCACCATACGCTTCCCCGAATAGGCACCGGACACGTCGGTCACGCAAAATACGTATTCTTTGTCGGGTCGTCTATTTACAGTTTTACAGTTTGGGTTAATTTTCATTCATCCGTGTTCTCCAAACTTTCTTAATTTTTTATTTCTTCCTCAGAAAGTTTAGTACATGATAAGATGGTGTCAAATTATTATTCTATTCATATTCTCTTCTCTTCTTTTCTCTTCTTGTATGCGCCGCATCTTGCCACGTGTAAAACAAATAAACCTCTCAATCTAGATTCAAATGATTGAATTTTTCTTTTTTATTTGTTCGTTAAGAAGTCGAGAATTTTATTTGTGTCCAAAAATAAATACAAATTGTCAAATATTTTCACAGAAGTTAGATATTAATAAAAATATTTACATCCGGTCAATTATTAACTAGTTCCTTAATTTTTAATAGAAACTGGCTAATAATTAACCGATGCTTATTTTAAATTTGCTTTTTTTGTTTTTAAAAAATGATGTAATTTATTTATTTTTTGTATTCAAATTTTAGAAATTTTTGATATATTTTGTTGAAATTGGATAGAATAATATATAATTTAATTTATTAGAAAGATCAAACAAATAATCTTGATCAATATTTTTCAGATCGAACTTTTTACTGTTGTAAGAAACATTAAAAAAAAAATTATTTGTGTTATTAGAAAAAAAAAATGTTTTGAATATGAGTTATTGATCCCGGTTCAAAAGTCACTTCTAGATAAATACAAAAATTATGTGAATTCTTTTATTTTTGAAAAATAAAAAAATTTCGCAAGGGTATCAAATTTTTTTTAAAACTATGTTCTCTTAATTTTCTTTTAGGAAGTTGAGATATTTTTTTATTAAAACTTTAGAAATTTTTTATATGTTTCTTTGAAATTAGATAGAATAATACATAATTTTATTTATTAGAAATACTGAAACAAATAACTCGGATCAATACTTTTTAGACCGAATTTTACGCGGCTGTAAGAAAAATTGAAATATTTCTTTCTATGTTATTGAAAAAAATAAAAATGCTTTGAATCTGAGTTATTAATTCTGGATCAAAAGTCACTTCTACGTAAATATAAAAAATAAATTGAATTCTTCTATTTTTTGAAAAATAAAAAAATTCAATGGTGTCAGAATTCAGATCTGACATACTTGCAGAAATTTTTGTATATTTTCAAAAATGGAAGAATTCAATTTTTTTTATTTACCTAGAAGTGATTTTTGAACCGGGATCAAAAACTCAGATTCAAAGTATTTTTATTTTTTTCCAATAAGACACAAAGAAATATTTTAATTTTTCTTACAACTACGAAAAGTCTGGTTTAAAAAATATTGAGGGTTATTTATTTCAGTCTTTCTAATAAATTAAATTATATATTATTTTATCCAATTTCAAAGAAACGTATCAAAATTTTCTACAATTTTAATAAAAATAAAAAATATCTTAATTTCCAAAAAGAAAATTAAGACAACATACTTTTAAAAAAATTATGACACACTAGCAGAATTTTTTTTATTTTTTTTAAAATAGAAGAATTCACATTTTTTTTGTATTTACCAAGAAGTGGCTTTTGAAGTGGGCTCAATAACTCAGATTAAAAGAATTTTATTTTTTTCCAATAACACACAGAGAAATATTTTAATTTTTCTTACAACCGCGAAAAATCCAGGCTGAAAAATATTGATCCAGATTATTTGTTGTAGTCTTTCTATTATGTAGTATTCTATCTAATTTTAAAGAAATAAAAAGAAATTTTCTAACTATTTAATACAAAAAAATAAATAAATAAAATTATTTTTTAAAACAAAACAAAAAAAATTTAATAAGAAGCGGCCAATTATTAGCTAGTTTGGGTATTTTTATAAATACCCAACTTCTGTGGATATATTAGAAAAATTTATATTTAATTTTGGATATATATATATATATATAAATCACGGATTGAGAATCATAAATCTAAACTAGAGCTAGTTGGAATTAGCATTAAAACTTCTTACTCTCTCTGTTTTTTTTCTCTATTTTATGTCTTCCATTATTGACAAATTTAAAAACAATTTAGCATAAATTATGTCTGATATGGCACAAACAAAGTGCTTTAGTAATAAATGAACATTGAAATATCCTGTCTGTTTTATCAAATTTTTAAGAGTGATGCTTCCATGGATTTTAAAAAAAAAAATTTTTTTTTTTTAAAAAAAATATCCTGTCTGTTTGGATATCAAATTTTCATTTTTCTTTTTTTCTATTTATTAAGATGGTACAAAATTCAATGGTCGAATTTGATATTTTTGTACCCATCTTAATAAATAGTAAAAATTCAAAAATGTAAAATTTGGTCTCCAACACATATTAATATGGAGAACAAGATGAACGGTTCGGATCGACTGTTTGAACTTTGAAAATAAAGATATATTCATTTTACAAATAGGTCCTTGGGTCCATGGAAGAATTTGCCAATTTTTAATTATATTTTTTCCTGTCTTGTCTAACATGATCTAATTAGCGCGAAATTATTTTTGTTATAAAAAGAATATATGTTCTGAGCACTTTATATTTAATTTGGTTAGTAAAAAAAATATAACGCGTGCTCTGAAGTCTGTATTATATATTTATCGACCATATGTGCGTAATTTATTTTTATTTGTCTTTAAAATGAATCCTCCCACTCCAATCTCGCTCCCACAACAACATTAGAGGAAAGTTGTACTATGATCCTCTCTTTTTTAAGTCACGCACTAATCTCCGCATCAACCTTTCTATAACAAAATAGTGGGGAACCCCATATTTCCGCATCAACTCTTTCTAATCGTCTCTGCATCAACATTCCTTCAACAAAATAGTTACCCTCATAGGAATAAATACTTCAGTAAGTAGATATAATACTTGCAAAATAAGATATTAATACTTGAAAAATAAATAAGATATAAATACTTGAAAAGTATTAATATATATATAATTATAAGGGATGGGCTATGGGAGAGTTGCAAAGTAAAACAAGTTTTACTCTATGGCACTATATTTCTATTTTGAAAATTCAAACAACCGATCCAAACCTCTCAACATGTTCTTCATATTGAAATGTCCTTGGAGTCCAAATTTTATATTTTTTGGAATTTTTTTACTATTTATTAAACTACTTTGAAAATCGATGATCCAGTGGTCCAGAAAATTTTTGTTTTCGCTCACCCGGATCTGTCGTTTTCAAAGTTGCTTAATAAATAGTAAAAAAATTACAAAAAATGTAAAATTTAGTCTCCAAGCACATTTCAATATGGAGAAAATGTTGAGCGGTTCGGATCGGTTGTTTGAATTTTTAAATTGGAATACTAGCATGAAGTGAAACGTTGTTTTATTTCGCAACTCACCATAGCCCATCCCAAATTATAAATACTTCAGTGCATAGGTATAAACACTTGCAATACTGGATATTAATACTTTCAGACGTCATTCAGCGTCATATGTAAAAAAAATCAAGTTTTGCATACCTCACAGATAGTTGTGGCAATATAAATATTTTTAGAAACATGTATGGACCCCTTCATTCAGTTTGAGTGGTCCCCACAAATATTTATGTTACAGGGACGTTTGGGAGATTTACTTGGAGATATAATTATTTACGTAAAAATTATTCACCTCATATATATAAATACTTCCGTACATAATTATTCAGTGCTGGAGTTTTTGTGGTCCCCTGGATATTTATGGTAGTTATGGTGCGAGAACAGTGCTGGGATGTTTGGGGAATTTGATTGGGATAATTATTTACGTAAAAATCATTCACTTCATAGGTATAAATACTTTCGTGTATAGGTATTAATATATTTGGAAAAGAAATTCAATAGTAGAATTTTTGCGATCCCCCAAAAGCAAGTATGATAGTAATGATGCAAGAACTATTATCATAATCCTAATTTTTTATATCAGTGTTTTTCATTTATTACTTGTACTTATATTGTATTAAACTCCTAGTTTTAACATAATTTTCAATTTTAATCAGAATATTTAAATGTAACTGAATTTTTCTAAAAAAATTATATAATTTGGCATTTTTCATAAAATATTAAATGTGTATTTGTAGTTCAACCACTCATATATATATACTACTTGCGCTTCGACAAAATGACTCGAGTCATCGAACCTAGAAACAATATATAAAACTGTGGAAAAATATTTTGAAAAGAAAAACTTGGCAGGTTGTCAAATATGAAGACATTATTTCCCCATAGTTGTTTTAATTGCATTTTGTTAGTTTCAAATTTAAATTCGTATTGATATCAGCATTTTTCTACTCATTAGTCTTTAAATAAAAATAATTTTGGAACAATTTTTATTTAAAATCCACAGAATTATTATTTTTAACTATAGCCTACTAATGTTAGCATTTCTTGTGATATACTAACGATTCAAATCATATCTTTTCATTTCCTGTACGATTGATCTAAGCCGTTCAACATGATTTGCATATTAAAATCTTGTAGAATATTATCTTTTATACCCTTGTTAGAATTTTTTGGAGTTTTTGAAAGTCAGCCAAAAAATAATAAAATTATCAATATTTCATATCATATGCAATCATCTATTGGAAATTATAATAAAAATATTCATATTCTATAAAATTTTGATATGTGATCATATTAGACAGTTTGGATGGACTAACAAATTAGCAAAATTACACTAGAAAAGTATAATTAATCTGGGTAACATAAATTGAACTCATTCTGGCGAATGGAGATATCATTAAAAAAAAAGGTCAATTAATGGTGCAATTAAAAGGTCGTTTATTTATGACATGAAGTTGCATGCTGAAAAAAAAAACTTGCCACTCCAAAAAAAAAGAAAAAAAAGAGGGGAGAATGATGAATTTTTTATTGCAATGAAAAAAAAAAAAAACGAATGGACGACAATTGTGTCCAGCAATAAAAACATAAAAGATGTAAATTCTGATTTTAAGCTCAGTAAATTTTTTTAGTGAGCTTAACTTCAAAATTTATCGAATTTGTTTTAGACAACAAATCTAAATTACTAAGCCGATATGCTTTTGCGAGTGATGTCTTTGCACATAAAATTTATTAATTTATGAATCATTTAGTATAAAATAAAGTGTTCAAAAAATAATAATAAATATAAATTAAAAGTAACTTATAAACTTTTTTTATTGTAACTTTGTTCCAAATTAATTACAAATTCATAAATTTTGTATATAGATGCATCATTTGAAAAATATATGAATTTCAACAGTTATATTCGTCGTTGAAGTATATTCAATAGATTTTAAAATTAATTAAGCTCGTCAAATAGCTTGATGAGCGTAACTCCAATATCTATAAGATTGACTTCAAACAACAAATCAAATTATTGAAACCGGTCTACTCCACGAGTTATGCACATACATGAGAAATATTGAAGTTTTCAAATTTATTTAGTACAAAATAAAACAATAAAAATGATAAAAAAAAGTACATTTAAATTTATAGAACTTCAAATTTTTAATTACTTAATTTTACACTAAATAAATTGTAAAATTTCAAAATTTATGTGTCCACATAATCACTTTTTCAATAAATTAAAGAGGGATTCAATTACACTATTTTATAGTGACACATCTTGATACTATATTTTTATAAGTCATTTTGTGATTTCAAAATTCAAACAATCAGTCCGAATTGTGCAACATGATGTTCATATTAAAATGTTGCTTGAAAATCAAATTTTACAATTTTTTGAAAATTTATTACTATTTATTTAGAATTTTTGAAAATTGTTGTTTTTCAATAATTCAGAATTGCATGAAAACAACAATTTTGTACACATCTTAATAAATACTAAAAAAATTTCTAAAAAATATAAAATTTGATCTCCTAACATATTTTAATATGGAGATTATATTGAACACTTCAAATTAACTGTTTAGATTTTAAAATTTTAAAATAATTTATAAAAAAAAATGTCAAGATGTTTGACTATATTATAGTGTAATTGAATCTCTCCTCTAAATTAAATTTGTCATTTGAAAATAAAATAAATTTTGAAGTTACGCTGAGTGAACTTTTTTGGTCAGCATGACATGACACAACTCTGTGTCCGAAACAAATATTTTATTTTTTGTCAATTGGATTTGGCGCGACGTGTAAATACGTGGGCCCCATATTTCAGAATAGAACCATCCGGACAAGAAACTTCGAGGTCCAATTCACTAAAGTAACTCAATTTTTGGATTTTGGATCTAGATCGTCCGATTCGAATCTGTCGCTCCGAATCGTCTCAGAATTCGAATTCGTTCTCAAGATGTGTGCTCTTCAGATTCAGAGAGATGTCTCGGATTCGAATCAGGCAGTCCCGATTAAAACTCAAAAGTTGAGTTACTTCACTGGATCTGAATTCGGAGAGGGAATTCGAAGAGAACTTCGAGACTTGGATCTGGCGGTCTCGCCTTACGCAGTTTCGTTTCGCTGTATCTCCTCACTAGTCACTGGACAATGGCGTGGTCGCTGACAAAAAGAAATCTCCGACAAGTCGCCACCATCCTATCTCCAGCGATACGCCGGTTTTCCGGCGAGGTTCCACCGGGGAAGGGACGGAGGTTCGCGGCGCTGTGGGGGAATGGGGACTACGGGAGGCTGGGGCATGGTGGTCTCGAGTCTCAGTGGAGACCACGAGTTTGTACCTTCTTTGACGCCATCTCTCACTGCGATCCTCTTCTATCTCTCTCTTGTGGCGGCGCGCATACTCTCTTTCTCACTGGCATGCATTTTCACTCAAATTTATTTAGTTTGCTAGCTGCTTTTTAGGACATGATAACTATAGATTGCATAAACACCTGGGTAGATAGTTAATTCTGACATTATCCGATCCAACCTGATTGAAGGATTCCGAAAGTTTAATGAACTGCTGGCACCAATAATCATCTGGATTCTGAAGTGAAATTGCCATGTACTTCTTTTTTTTTTTTCCTGAATTGAAGAAAATAGGTTGTTTATGTTATATGTTATGAGTGTATCTGTGTATGACCAGCTATGTATGTAACTGTAAGAAACTCAAAAGAAGTTGTTAATTGTAATTTTAAAATGCAGAAAGTGGACGTGTGTTTGCTACAGGTTTAAATAACTTTGGCCAGCTAGGAATAAACTCTTCACAGACACATTCAGTTGTATGGATCTTTCTCCCTGAATATTGCATCAAATCATTCTCATTTGAGTTATTTTGCAAAACTGCTTTAAATCTTCTTTCCTATTCTAACAGGACCCTGTTGAAGTTCTTGGATTTAATGCAAAAATTGTGCAAGTATCCGCTGGATATCACCATTCATGCGCAGTTACTGGTGAGCAATGAAGCCAACACGTGAGATGTCTATCTTTCTTTTTTAGTTGGTTTGAGTGCTATTCTTAATGTAGGCATTTTGTAGATAGGCTCGCTACATTACTTAAACAATTAGCACTGAAATAAATTTTTACCGATCATGGATACCTGTATCAATAAGATATTTAATTATGTGAAGTGCTGCACATTTTTTTGTTACTCAAATAATTTATGGTAACTTTTTACAGAGGATGGCATGCTTTTTGTTTGGGGAAACAACTCTAGTGGCCAACTTGGTCTTGGAAAGAGTAAGGCTATCACTCCATCACATTACTTTATCAATAAGTTGTTTTTTTTTTTTAAGCTATGGTTCTAACCAATAACCAATCAATCAGTCATAGGTGTCGGACATCCGCATTGCATCTTACGTATATGTCATTACAGATAACTATTTTCTTTGTAATTAGAAGCCCAAGTGAATGATGTCTCAATCACTTGCTGAAACCACATCATTGTAACAACTGCAGCACACCTGACTGGTTTGGAAGGAAAACACCATTGGTTTTTCAATTTGTGGTTTCTTGTTTAGGTTGTATAGAAGCTTGAGATATTAATTTCTGTTAGATGTCTTGATGCAGAGGGAGACAAATATGTTGCAAAGCCTGCAAAGATTGATTGCTTGGTTGATGTTAAGGTGACGATGGCCACACTCGGCTCTGAACACTCCATTGCCGTCACAGGTTAAAAATAAATTCAACCATTTCAATTTCACAATTAATAGCTACTCTATAGTCCATACATGCTGGAAATGTTCTTTAGTGTAAGATAGTTCCAATGTACCCTGGAATTTTGGAAATATCATTTATAGTTAAATATTACCTTAAGTAGAGAATATTTTGATATTAGCGTGAAATGCAGTGGAAGTACATATGACACCTGTTTTTCTTTTTCTTTTCTTTTTTTTCAAGGAAAGCTATCCCCCATCTCTCTAGAGATCTAAAGGAAAAAAAACTATTGACCAGGGAGGGGGTTAATAAGATAGGGTTTTGACTTTTGAAGTACAGGGGATAGTGGATAGTTTTTTTGCTAGACGACACGTGCCTTTCTCATTTTCCAGGGTAACCCCTGATATTTTAACATAGAACAAAAGTTTGTGTTAGGAAACAAAAACACACACTGAACAAATAGATGAGAATTAATATCGGAGGATATGGAAAAATGAAAGACCAAACTTTGGAAATACGGCCATGGATCTAAAGTCACAGCTGCACTTTCAAACTCTAGCAATTGATAGTTTTTAGATAACTGAATCTGAATTCTAAAAAACAGAATTTCAGCTGTTTTTTATTTTTATTTTTTAATTACTGCAGAGTATCAAACTCCAGTTGTTATAGTTTTTTTTTTTTTTTTTAAATCACATATATTATTGCTAATCTCTATTTATTTATTTTTATAATTTTTAATTTTTAATTGCTGGATTAGATGAAGGAGAAGTATTGAGTTGGGGAGAAGGTCGAGCTGGGAAGTTAGGTCATGGCCACAGGTCATCCTTTTTTGGCGTCTTTTCTAGCACAAGGTTTGACTAGTTGTTTTCTCTGTTTGTTTGGCATGGACTAGGACTGTTGTTACGTGCTGTACCAACTGATAAGTATCCAACACCGGTACACTAGGTTTCAGAAAGGGGTGGTCTCTTGTGGTATTGGGATGGAATATTCCCTTGCTTTATGTGAAGTGCATTGATTGATATGTACATATAACGTACATCAATATTTGATATCAATTTTATTGGTTTTAATGACTTGAAAAAATGCAAACAAAGAGTGAAAAAACAAGGAAACAAATCGTCGCAAATTATCTGCAAAATATTCTATGCAAGAATAACAATAGGTAGTTAGAGATTTTTTTTTTGCTTTAAGCAGTTTAAAAGCATCAAGGAGAGAAAAACATCTTTACACTAAATTGGTGCTTGGACAATCCGTTTTGAAATATTCAACTCTCTCTCTCTATCTCTCTCACACACATACACACTCACACTTGCACGCACACGCAGCAATCAATTCTTGTCTTCCTGGTGTCAAATCTTTTATTTTTTATTTTGGCAGATCGCTTCATGTTTGTTCTTTTGGGCAAAATGCATTGTTCTCCTTTCTTTGCTAACCTGGCATCGCTTTAAATTCAAAATAATTTGAAGTATGCTATATATTTTTCCTGAATAATCAGTCATAAGTTTATCTAAAGTTTCATTTATGCAGTGAATATATGCCAAGATTGATCAAGAACCTTGATGGTCTGAAGGTAAGTTAATTTCAAATTTCTTATCATACTTTTATATTGAAAGGCTAGATCCTGAGTATCTGAGTTCAAAATCATCTATTTATAGGTCAAGAGTATTGCAGCTGGGATGTTGCATTCAGCTTGCATAGATGGTAAATACAATGGAAATAGAGATAATTTCTCTTCCTAAATTGGCAAAATCTTAAAATTTCCTATGTAGTCCTTCAAAGTTTCTAATATCCTTAAAAAAATTCACATCCGTATAATGCGGAGCTTGTTAATCACTGCATATGGGATGTTCTACTCAGTATTGTTCTTCTCCAGAATATTCCCAACAGTCCCTCCTAGTACTTCAAATCTTGTTGACCCTGAAAATTGAGAACAGGGTTAGTTTGGGCATTTGTGATAAGTTATAAGTTAAAGGGATGGGTTGCATGGGCTTTCGTGTTTATAGGGCTTGGGGTTAAGGGTTTACCCAATATTTGGAGGTTTTGCCTAACAGACAGGAAGAATTTTCCAAGAAAAGATCTAACTATGTTGTCAAAGCCAATAGTTGTTTTTTCTTTAACTGATCTCATATTTTTGATCTTTTTGCAATGAAACTTCAGAGGGAGGAAGTGTCTTCTTATTCGGTGAAAGAACGGCCAGTAAAATGGTAACTCATCATTCTTGCTATTCTTTCTGCTAATTTATTGGAAATTTTCTAGTGCACCTTTAATTACTTATGAATATATTTAATCCCTTAAAGAGCAGATCATCCCATATATCAATGTAAAACATGAGTGCTGTCATCTCTACTCTCCATATTTCTTTATCATAAAACGGTACCTGAGGAGAGAGATTTATAAAGTAGTGTTAATTGGGGGCACTTCTGAACATGAGAGGAAGTGAATGGGAGCACTTTTTCATGTTCTGTAGTTGGCATGGGATTATATCCTACTTTGCAGGATTGCATAGGGTGTTTCGTAATTTCACTGGAAGACACTTCAAATTTCTTGTACAATTTGTTTCTTTTGCTGGAAATATTTTTGTAGGGGTTTACAAGAGTGAATGATGCATCAGTACCATCACCAGTTCAGGATCTGCCATTTTCAGAAATGGTTTCTTGTGGCGGCTACCACACCTGTGTTGTAACAAGTATACATCTTGAGACAACTTCCCAATTATTTTGTTATGTTTATGAAGAAATAAGAACAACCATTACTTCTATTTTGAAACTGTTTGTACAATGCACAGTATCTTTGTATTGTACCAAGCATGAATTACTGTACTGCCTGAATCTTCTCAACTTGTAGTATGCAGAATGGAAATACTGGACCACCTGATTCTTTTGGAATCAGTACATTCTGAAAAAAAATTAGAACAAAAGATATAGATCAACAATAAAGAAATTCAGTCTGAGAGGTTGCTTCACTCTATTCAGTTGGGCTTTTCCTTGAGCCAAATAAAATAGAGTATCAGCTTTTTTATACTTATATGTAATATATATTATTATGGCAGATCAAGGTGAATTGTATACATGGGGTTCAAATGAAAATGGTTGCCTCGGTCTTGGGTACTTTCACTGAACTCCTTTTCTTTTCTATGTATCCTTTTATTTTTTATTAATTTACAAATAGTACATTTTTTTCTATATTACTAATAGTTAACCTTTTCTGCTCAGTGACACAGACATGGTCCAGACACCACAAAATGTCACAAGTTCACTGTTCAAGTTTCCTATATCCCATGTGAGTTATCATCTGACAGCCTCATTCTGCTCATGCTTGAAATATCTTTTAATACTATTGATTTTGTAGGTATCATGCGGCTGGAAGCATACTGCTGTAATCTCAGGTAATATTTATTGTACATCTACAGTTTAGCATGGCTGGGTTCAGATGGCTTTGTCAAACTTCAACCATATAACTGTTCCAGTATAAATTTCCTTACTGGTAATCTGGCATTCATTCCATGTAGGCTTGGTCTTGTGGGAATGGAGATCTGTGTATTGAACTGTAGTTTAACCTGAAGCATCTTAAAAAAGGTGCTTGTAAACTATAAATTTTGTTGAACGCTATCTATAGTAGCAGAGTATCTAATAATTTGATAAGTTGGCTATCAGATAATTCATATTACATTTATTACTACTTAAATAATGTTCTTTGGTCCTAAAGAAATGTGCTCCATTTCGTCCTTATATGGATAACATATGCTCCTTTTGTTATTTGCTAAAGATACATACTTATAGAGGTACAAGGAATATTATTTTAACCTATTTTTTTTTAATTCAGTATTGTTTTTCCTTGAAAAAGTTTTATCCTCCATCATTTTTTACATACTTATAGACCACTGTTATCTAAAATTTCTTCTCACTAATAAGTGAAATTAGGGTTTTAAGAATACAAGATGAAGATGCACTTACAATATGATTATTTTGTGATCATTGAATTGAGTTAAAAGCTATATTGGGATGTTAAGGAATTGGTGGTCATCTTTGAAATTACACGTGTCTAGACTGTTTACTGCTAATGTTAGTTCTTTATGTTTACTGCTAATGTTAGTATCAAAATTGTTTTGGTACTTTGTTGGTAAAATGTGGGCGTAAACAAAAGAGTTTTCAAATTTATGTTTTAATTTTTAACTTAACACTGTTTTTTCAATGCTACTTGCAAATAAGCAATGGCTATGATAGTGAAACCTACTTGAATCTCTCCACCAGAACATTGTAATGGTTAAAGTAACACTTCTGTAAAATAGGTGATTCTCATCTCATCTATTATTTCAAATTTGTACAGATTGTACGTACATAGTCATTTTTTATAAATTTCAGGTGGAAGTGTTTTCACATGGGGGTGGGGAGGTGCCAACGGCACATTCTTTGAAGAGGGTATTTCATCTGGTGGACAGCTTGTAAGCTTTCTTCTAAATATACATTTCAGTTTTGTGCAAAATTAGCCTCTATACTTCATCTTATTTTTAATAAACACAGCCAGTAAGGTTACTTATTTATTTATCTTTTTGTAGAAATTTGCAGCTATATCTGATGAGTTACTATTTTCCAGGGACATGGAAGTGATGTAGATTATTTTGAGCCTACAATGGTGAATGATGGTTCGAAGGTAAAGGCTTTGCATGTATCTTGTGGCTTTAATCACACTGGTGCAATATTCGAGTACATAGAAACATGACAACCCCCCTAAAATATATTTATTGGAAATTGTTGCTGTATACAGAAAAGAAATAAGAATAAAGGGGAGGTTCATGTGTTTATTCTTCAACAAGTTAGTTTGTAGAAATGGAATTTGAATTAATGTATAGGGCAGATTGGCAGAACACATCTATATATAAAACACTTCCGGTGCATTTGGGTGGGTGAAGAATAACTACTATTTCAAATTAGCACTATTCTGAACTACTATCCCAAACGCACCTTTCATGATTAAAATAAAGTTGAAAAGGTTTATTGGTTTTGTAATGGCAGGGTCGCTCTCTCTTCTTGTGTTTTTTTAATCTCAAATTTTACTATCTTCATTTGTTGGTGTTTGCTTCTAGGTTAGCATCTATAAATGAAAGATGACATTCAGAACGAAACGTGATATAGATTTCATTTTACCGTGAAAAATGATAAAAGAAGACATCCTTTTTCCTTACATTGGTCAAAAAAAGAACGCCCACCGTGGGGCTCGAACCCACGACCACAAGGTTAAGAGCCTTGCGCTCTACCAACTGAGCTAGACGGGCTTGCATGGAAATAATTCCTACTTTTTATTCATGATTGGAGTCCAAACTAACAAAGCCTTGATAACTCCAGTTGAACTCAACTTAAGGCCTGATCTGAGATCATCTCAAAGATTGTTTTCACTTTGATTGGTTTTCTTCCATGACACATCATCATCGTAGTTGGATGTGTTGCTATGCCAATGCAATATGCATGCACACGCGCATAAACAAATACATCAAAGAAAAAGTACCACCAGCAGTCACACCTAGGAATCTGAATCTGAATCTGCTGCGATTCTTTACTCATAATCAGTACTCTGCAATTTCTGCCTTTTCAAATCTAACTGTTCAATTGTTTCGAAATTTGTGTAAATAAAAATTAGCTAATTTGAAATACGTGCATAGAAATTATTGGACGGCTAGATTTAAAAATGCAGAAATTTTAGAATTACTGTTCATCCTTTTAGGATAGCAGCATGTGTAAATCCCACACGTAGATATGCAAAATAATGCAACCAAATTCTGAAATTTAGTAATAACATATCAAATTGAACTTCAAGGTTGCCATAACAACGTACATTAACTGTCAATTTAGAATCACAAATTAGAAAATTATTCGCCATTCACTTCAAACCAAAGGCAAAAGACAGCTTTGGCCGGGATTTGTTTTTGCCAAGCAGCTTCATCTGGTTAGCCCTCTCTTCTTCCTCTTCCATTCTCTTTCTCCTCATGGCCTCTTCTCTCTCCCTCTGGATCCTTTCCAGTTCCTGATACCTCTCCAGTTCTTTCTGCTGTTGTTCCATAGCTAGCTTCCTCTGTGCCTCTTCTACCTTCCTCCTGTTCTCTTCTAGCATTTTTTCCAACTCCTCTTTCTCTCTCCTCTCTTGTTCCTGCACACACCAACCAACCAACCATCCAATTACAATTAGAAAAAATGAAAAGAACAAAAATATCTTGAGCACCTCCTCAAGAGACGACCATAAGAAAAGAAGAAGTGTAAGGGGCTTTTAAAGATCGCTTAACACTTTACCAATTAGGAAATAACAACAGCATTTCCTATAATTAACAATAAGCACCTGAAATTCTGGTCATTTGCAAAACACACTACCATCGGTTCAAAAGTAAACAAGAAAGATGTCGTATCAATTTTACCAAGCTTTTAGCATAGTTTTTGCAACTTGCAAAGGAACAAGTTGGTATGCTTAGCTAAAATGAAATTTAAATATATATATTGGTGCAGATACTAACAGAAAAATTCAAAACAGTAAAATAGAAGGAAACAAAACATACAGCTTTTTCTCTGGCTTCGATCAAAGCAGCTTCTTTCTCTCTCTCCAGTTGAGCCGCTACTTCATCAAATAGTTTCTTTCTTCCCTCTTCAATCCTTCTCTGTATTTCAAGCTTTACTGCTTCTGAACTCAAACTCTCTTCGACCCTCTTCCTAATTGCTTCTTCAATTCTCTTAGCAGTCTCCTCTTCCAATAGCTTCAGTTCAATCTCCTTTTGTTTCCTGTCAAAAAAATGCTCGAAAAGTCAAACAAGGGAAGGCTCTTTTAAGAGTAAAAAGCTGAGGTTCTACAACTCCAATCTGGTTATCTTTAATAAGGCGGCAAGGAACATGCTTCTCTGGGTTTCAATTACTGTATATAAATCGCAGGGTTAGGCATACCTTCAATTTAAAGAGAATATTGATTATTCAAACAGGTGCAACGATAGTAGTAGTAGATAAGGGGGAGAGATGTCACCATTGCATCAATCAACCAGTTATAACAATTGTACGAACTTAGCTGCCTTCAGATAAAGCCTGTGGAGAGAAATGTCAGGTAATATGCCGCGACTTTAAAAACTAAGCACATCAGTCCCTTCAGTTCATATAGATGCGTTCCTTCCTCAGTAAGACTTTGTTTTTCATTCATTTTTGAAATAAGGTGTGTGGCTGTACTGAGCTCAAATGGCCAAAATTACCA
Organism: Carex scoparia; assembly: GCA_024447655.1. Lineage (NCBI taxonomy): Eukaryota > Viridiplantae > Streptophyta > Magnoliopsida > Poales > Cyperaceae > Carex > Carex scoparia. The sequence continues at coordinate 5,335,877 of JAJHPE010000015.1, forward strand.
AGAGCTACAGTTCTGCAACTATGCATAAAAGATTGACGGTCTACTCAATAGATCCACTGATCACTTTTATTTTCTTACAAATTTTACATTTTGATTTTTCCAACCTTCTCTTTTCTTCTTCTAGTTTATGTTTATCAACGCTAGAGCTTCTGCTTCTGTCGCTTTTGTGTTTTCTGGGAGAAGGTGAACGACTCTTGCGTCTTCTTGGTGAAGGAGATCGGCTTTTTCTCCTAAATTTCACAAAACAAACATATAGAAGTGATGAATAAGAAAGTAAATAAACAGTAAGAGTAATCCATTAGTGGTGACTTCATTCACTCTTATAAACCTCAGCTAGCTAAAATCAAGTAAAATAGGTCGCGTATTGAGTCTCAAAATGCATTTACAGAGAGCTAAGTCAGGATAATTTTAGTAAATAGGGGTAATTTTGTTGGTACTGCAATTTTAACCTTATATTTGACAATTGGGTATCATTTGCAAATAACCTAAAAATTAAATGGATCTAAGTGGGAGATTTTTCATTCTTATATTTTATCCTCAAGTGAACTGGTATTAAACATGAGCATGATATCCTAAGAATATAGTACATATACTCTTTAGCTTTTCAGATAACTTATCTCTAGAAGCCTCGATGGTTACAGTACAATTTCAAACTGGAACAGCCAGTTTGCCTGAAGATAACAAGCTCATTTCACCATCTTGGATTCAAGAGAACAACAATAATAACACAATTACCTCAAGCAGTAACTAATAAATTGCTGGTGTGGCCCCACTGCTAGAGTATCGGAATGTACACAATCCAAACCAAACATTGTTTTAAAAAAAAGAGCAACAAAAACCTGTCTTTTTTCCAACTTGATTAATAATTCATCACATTGTAATGTGCATGAGAGAACAGAGATTTTAATTTATCACGCCGACATGAATACTCATCCAATGCAGACTTATTATTGATAGTTACATCAAAAGTTATCTGAACAAATATACTGCATTTTGACTTAACAAAGAAAATGGAAAAAGAATATCCCCTTTTTGGCATAGAGAATACCCTACAGGTGGCCCATAAAACACCAGAGATACCCCGTAACCAAAGGAGAGTTGAAATCATCCAAAGCTTTTGCCATCAAATTCAAGCTTGAAAACTTTATTCTCAATTCAATTTTCCTATCCAGTTCCGAACTAAGATGGTCAAATAAGCCAAAAGGAATGCCAGTACAAATAAGATCAAAGGCATATAACAAAAAACAAAAGCTAATCCCAATGGGCAGAAAGACCTAATTCTCAAACTTAAAAATATTAACCAAATTCAAATTCATGAGAAATTTATCTGGATGCTATCTAGAAAGTTGAGAGAGACGATCAAATCATCAAAACAACATAAGTATTGCATTAAGAGAATATAAATGTTTGTATCATTCTCCTAATTGCTTCCGTTAGGTACTGGATTCATAAACTTTATTTGGGACCAAGATTTTTTCTTTTTTGTTGCCAACTTCAACTTGAACAGTTGAGTTTTTCAAGTATGACGGCTTCAATTTAAGAAACTTCTGCACAAAACAGCCAACCATTAAGCAGATCAGGTCAAATCCTGTCCTTAGGCAATTTATATATACATATCACAAATAAAAAACCTTGTGCTGGTGAAAGAAATAATTAAAATTTGACAAAAGAAAGAAATTTGAATTAGATTATGAGGTGATAATAGCGGGATCACCTATGCGAATAAGGAGATCGACTCCTATCTCTTCTACTTCTTCTACTACTGTATCTAGGAGATGGCGATCGCTTCCTCCTGTAAGAAGGCGACCGCGACAAATCCCGAGGCATTTCGCAATTTCCCCTCTCTTCTCTTCTCTTCTCTTCTCAGCAAAATCACGTCCAAGTAGTTCTTTTGGAACTGAAATTTCAAAACAAACAAACAAACAATTAAGAACAGATTAAGGAGATTTAACAGCGAAAACACAGTGTGTATGACGAAGGAATGATTGATTGCTTACAAAATATAGAGATGCTGATCGCCAATTGAAGAGGAGGAAAGCTTCCTGTTCGTATTCAAATCGAAAACAAACAGAGATTTACAAACCCTAGCCTCCACGATAATAAGACTGGGACAAATTTGAGTCCCATGCCCATCCGACTCAAAATTGGGTCCGATGGATTTCATAACCGTCCGATCTACTTTAAGAACGTGCGCACGGATATTAAATCTAACTCGCACGGATATTAAAGCAACGCGCACAGATCTTAAATCGAATTGACGGTTATAAAACCCATCGAATTCAGTTTGAGTCCGATGGGCATCGGACCCAAGCTGCTTTCAGATAAGACTAAGAGGGACGGAGTGCGTATCTTCTGAGATATCTCAATTTTTGCGTGACCTACGTGTCCGGTTCCTATTCGGGGAAACGTAGGGGGCCAGTAGTATTTTAGCTTTGAGATTCGTGCAGAACGTATTTAAACGATTGAGATATTCCAAAAGTCATATAAAGTTTCAGATATCTCAGAGGATGCGAATTCGAGGGACGAGGCGAGGAATACGTATCCTCTGCATTAACTCAAAAGGAATGTTTTGAGTTAATTCATCTCGACCGTCTGATTTTAACAAAATTTCTTTTAATATTAGTGCGCATCTAGTTTGCACGGATTTTTTTTTACCACTCAGAAAATTCGTTTTAAATTAAAAATTACTCATTGCCACTTTTCTATAAAAATATCACTCCCGCACAACCCTTGTGCGCACCCGACCGAACTGGATCCGCAAAGCCTTATGCGCACCCAATCCCGACAAGACTGGATTCGCACAACCCTTGTACGCATCCGATCCCGCCAAAACTGGATCCGCACAACCCTTGTGCTCACCTGATCCGGATCCACGCAGTGCTTGTGCGCACCCATGGGTTCGCACAGCTGTTTGGCGCACCCAAAAAAAAAAAAAAAAAAAAAGGGTTTCTGGAAACTGTGTTCATTCCATAACACTGCGAAGGAGCAGAGAGCATAAGCGACAGCAGAGAGGTAAACTTTAGTTCTTTATTTTTTTTAAATTATTTATTTTACATTATTTTTAAAATTAATATTAAATTTATTAATTGATAGGTTTGTTCAATTATGATTGGAATTGCTTGTTATTTTGGTGGTGAAGTTTTAAACGGGCCAAATGGTGCTTATTACAGTACTCAACCTTCAAAAATGTTCAATATCATGCAAGATTTAGATTTTAGAGGTATAACTAGAGAAGTGTACCAGCAAGTTGGTATTGATCCGAATTATTATGAACTGGTAATTTCCGCAAGAATCAATATTGGTCAAGGCAACCAAACCTGGTTCCAACAGCTACCGGTACAAGATGATAATAGCTGGAGGTTGTATACCCAAATGACAATGAATTTGACTACTCCTTTCAAGTTCCTAGAGTTATATGTTATAGCTAACCCTAGACAGAACCCCAGACGTAACCCAAACCAAAAAACCAGAACTATGCCGCAAATGACCAAGGGTCGGGTTCGTGAGCAATCTGTGACGGGTCCTGTCCGGGCCCTAACTTGAGGGAGTGCTAGTCGGTCCTCATCTGCAGGGGCTGGACCTAGTCGTTCCCAACCTGACCGGGGACGTCCTCGGGTTCCATCTACTAGTTCTAGCCGGGACCGAAACCGATGGGAATCGATCTCCAACCCCGGAACAGCTTTATTATGCTGAAAATACAGATGAAGATCCTGAAGAGCGGGAGGCAGAGGAAAATTGGGATGCCAGTGACGGCGGTGGGGCAACTGATTTTAGTGATGTGAATACAAATTTTCCTGTACTTAGTAGACGAAAGTGGTAGGTGTCGGGTGGTGCATCAGGACACCCGTTCGAGCAATTTCATGACACATCGGGGTTTGAAGAAGCTGACAGCTCTTTTTTTGCAACTTCTGAGGTGTGTTTCATTTTTAATTAATTAAAAAAACATTTATTTATATTTGTTAAATTTTTAATTTTTTAAATATGATGAAAAACAACATGAATTGTCTGAGGGGATGACGTACTACAGCAAAGAGCAAATGCAAGAAATTTTTTACCATTGGCATATAAAGAAAAATATCGAGGCGAATCAGACACACAGTGACACAAAAAGGTTGAGGTATAAGTGCAAGAGTGACCGTTGCTAGTGGGGGATGGCTGCGAGAGCTACAGGTTTTGGTAATGATTAGGCGGTCACGAAATATAAGGGACCTCACACATGCCACGCTGATGCATCAAAGTCAGATCATGCGCAATTGACGTCCGCAATGGTCGCTAACTGCATAAAGTTGTCATTACGAAAAAATGGTGATATTAGTATCAGCACCATCAGCAATCTGGTTGCTGAAAGGTACGAGGGCATCGTCCCTAAGTACAACAAATTGTGGCGTGGTAGGGAGTTAGCCATTGCTCGGTCATTTAGTAGTTGGGAGGGGTCTTACGGGCTTCTTATCCCTTTGTTGGATGCAATCAAAAGGGCAAATCTGGGAACCCTTCGTTGGGAAATCATGACTAGCAACGGTTCTGAATTGCTCAACAATGTCTTCAAAACTTACCGAAGGTTTGTGTTTTATAATCAATGAAAATTTTATTATTTATTGACGGTTTTATGTTTCTTAATTTAATAGTATGTTGTAATTTTCGCAGGTTACCAGTTGCCGCAATTGTTGAGGAAACGTTTGCCAAGTGTGTCGACTGGTTTGTTGAAAAAAGAGTGCGGTGGAATTGCAGGGTCAACTTTTTTCCACTCGTGTCCATGAAAAGATGGATAAGCACATTCGCAAGACCCAAAAGATGAGCGTGATCACATTTGGCCGTAACAAGTGGCAGGTGACCTCCCATGGTGAGAAAATCGCATATGACATGCAAAGAGACAGCTTGTCACAAATGGAGCGAGACACCACATACAGAGTCGTACTTCAGGACAACAATCGCATGGAATGCACTTGCCAATTAAGCTAAGTGGAATACTATGTGTTCATGTGATGTCGTGTGTCGTTTAAGGTGTTAGTGTTGGATCTGAGCCATCTAGGATGTTGTTTTCTAAGTTTTGTTTATGTATTGAATGATTATGTTTATCATTTTGTTCCTTGGTATTTTATTAATTATAGATCATTGGTTGAGGACTTGGAATTGTGGAACTTCTGTGTTATAAATCCCTAAGTGTCCTGTCTTGGTATTAAAAGGGACATTATTGTATAAGATTAGATTTGTTAGATGATGATCATGTTTGGATCATATGACAAGGAGTTGTCATCGAACAAATGGATACCGATGGAGATCGGGATTGGGCGTGACCAAAGTAAAACATTTAATTGGATTGTGTTTGTGTTTATGTTTTATTTTTCGGAATTCTAGGTTGGATATTGTTTCTCTCCTGGAATATATATTGTGGATTTATCACGTTGTTGGATTTTTCTTTGTATGTATTTTTTTGGAGGGATGTAATTTCAGATCTGTTTATAATGGCTGATATCCTGGGTTGATGAATAATACAGTATGTGCTATGATTAGGGTTATTATAATTCGAATTATTTAATCAGAAGGTATTTGCAGGTGACACACTCTCCTTGGATCTATTCTGATATCATGGACATGGAATTGACACGGGCATTATTGTTAGGATCGGATTTGGTACTTATATTTGTTTTGGGTATTATGCATATTGCTGGTGGTTGTAATTTATGGAATCAAAGAGTTTTTCTATTGATGACATGATCCGGTCACCATAAGGAATTAATTAGAGGTCCTTAATTTATTTGACATGTTGACATGATAAATAAATTTGTTTACTAAACATGAAATATAATTATTTGGATAATTATATATGATACTATTAATTGTTAATTGTATTTGATTAGTCAATAAGGAGTGAAACTTGCCATAAACAAAGCCTATACTGTTGTTAATTATGGCTTGTTTTTTAAGAATTGTTTCATAATTAAAAGTTAGCCCAATGTTTACCGTTTTAAGTGCTGCTGTTTCTTATTTGGGCCTATATTTCTATACTATATTTTAGGTCTTATCTTTCTGAAGGTATGAAAATCTACAACTTTGTATTTCTGGAGAAACCAAATTGAAATATATCCTGTCAAAACGTGGTAGACGTGGTGTAAATTTAATACCATGTTCTAAACTGCTGCGTGTTTCGTTTTTGACCATACCCCTTACATGTTTGTTTTGGCGTCTATGGATAGAAGGTGAGATCTTAACTTTTATTGGAGCGATCTATTATTGATCGTGGTCAAAACGTGGTAGAACCGTTAATTTGAAGAATTTTACATTCCTTATTTGTATATATTCTCTCTTTCCTTTGATTTTTTGTTAGTTCAAACTTTTTTTTTTTTTCTCTTTTTAACCCAACCCTGATGACCTTGTTCTCTGGAGGATAGGGATGCAATTACTACTCTCTGGTTTGTTTTATTATCTTGGGTTTCTTTTCTTTTTACGGTGTTCGTCCACATACCCCGCAGATACCACTGTCATGGTGGAGGCTCACTCTCTATTTTTTTTTTTGAAAGAACTAAGTGATGTTTTTTATTGTTGTTGTTTGATTTTTTTTAAATTTTAATTACCATAAGGTACCAATCTCTGATGATAATTTCATAACCATTGCATAATAATTTGATAAGATTGACATAATTTGTGTAAAATTGTAGAAACTTCGATCCAAATGTTTTCGTAAATTACTACTACAACATTAATCAATTAATCGCCACATGGAGTGGTCAATTTCACGTGTATGATAATCAAAGTGATTGGCCGGCGCACGAAGACCCGATCTTAGTTCCTGAGCGGAGAATGATTAAATTGGGCAGGAGGCGACATAATCGGATTCGAATGTGGATGGATATACTGGAAGGAAGACCAGCAGATAACCAACCCAACAGAGAAATCCTGGAAAGGAATGTGAGAACGAGAAGGAATGCACGGGGCAATACTCAATAAGGATGTTTGAATGTGATATTTGTATTATTTATGATGTTTGTATGTTGTATTAGTTATTAGCTGAATGAGATTAGACAATATTATGATGTTTGTATCAGTGTTGTAAAAAACGGACTTAACGGCCGATTAATCGGAAACGGCGGCCAAACCGTTCCGAATACGCTTAACGGATGCCTGTTGGCGGAAAAAAACGATTAATCGGTCGTTTTTCCAATTAATCGGCCGTTTTCCGTTTAATCGGCCGTTTATTCCCGTTTATTTCCGTTTATTTTTTTCCGTTTATTCCCGTTTTTTCCATTTATTCCAGTGAATTTTATTTTATTTTTTATTTTATTACTGTGTGTGATAATAAGGTTTATAAATCATGTATTGTAGTTTTATTTGTACTTGGATATTCATCCAATATTTTTTATATATGTTTTTTTTTTCTTCTTGCTTACTTTGAAATTGATTAATTATTCTATTATTTATATACCATATATTTTTTTTACTTACTAATATAATTTTTTCAATTAGTACGACATGTTTATTTATAAAATTATGTTATTATCATAAATTAAATTTAGTGATTTTATGTTGAAATGTTTTCTTTCTTTTAAATAATACGTCATTAGTATTTGAAAAAGCTTAATTCTCAAATTTATTTTTCATTAAATAAATGTGTTACTTAAACATGGAAAATGATTACGTGTTACGAAGAAATAAGCATAGTATCATGTTATAATAATAAAACTAATTTAAATTAAGTTTATTTGATAAGTTTAATGAGTTAAATAAATAATTTTTAATAAATTATGATATATATACATAAATTTAATAAAAACGTTAAATTGTCCGCATAATTCCGATTAATCGGCCGCATACCGATTAATCGCTTGACGGTACCCCGTCCGTCCGACGACCGCATACCGTTATTTACAACACTGGTTTGTATGTTGTATTATTTATTAGCTTATATTTAGGTTATTTATTAGCTAAATAAAATAAGTCTCAAATACGGAATAACAACATAAAATATGCGTAACAGTCCCAAATAAAATATGCATAACCGTCACAAACATAAAATCTAAATAAAAGTTTCAACACAAAATAATTACTTGTACTGTTGGGCTGAGGCGCGGACCCGAGTGGGGTAAAATCGGGTGCGCAAGGGGGTCTTATAGCGCCAGGGGGGGGTGCACACAACCCTTGTGCGGATCTGATCTGTGCGCCAAATTGTTGCACGCACCCGGTGCGCGAATTCTTCCGTGGACCCGACTTCAGGTGTGCCAAACCCTTGTGCGTGCCCATTTTTCGGGTGTGCACAACCCTTGTGCGGGGGTGGTGTTTTTGTAGGAAACTGCCAATGGGTGGTTTTTAATTTAAAACAATTTTTCTTGAGTGGTAAAAAAAAATCCGCTAAATTTCAAACACTCGTAATTTTACTCATTTATTGTAATTTTCTTTTAAAACTCATTTTAAATTTATAAAACAATAGAAAATATGTAGTATGTTTCAGAAAAATGTTGGTCTTCTAATTAGTCAGTTCTGAGAACAAATTACTCATTTATCTAATTATTACTTATAAACAAGTATATATCTAAATGTCACCGTGTACATGTTAGAAGTAAACAAATTAACCATTTATTGTCAGAAATGACTAATTAGAAGACTGACATTTTTCTTAAATAATACATATATTTTTTATTAATAAAGGATAAAATGAGTTTTAAAAGAAAAGACAATGGATTAGGTAAATTTTGTGAGTTTTTAAAATTAGAAGGATAAATGTTAAACTATAAACTTTATAGGGAGAATATGTAATTTTGAATTTTTGTTTTTTTTTAGATATTACATGAAATTTTCTCTATTTTTAACATTTGGATGCTATCAAGAAATCCTCGTCAAAAATACCCTACGCGTTTATAACCTATTTTCTAAAGTATTTTATTTCAATTTAGTTGAATTATAATTATAAAACTTTAATTTTAGATGATATGTGACATTAGTAATGAACAATGTCACCCCCACTAATCTGCCGTCTAATCATCTATGGATGAACCGGATAAACTGGAGCTCAGTTCGCCTCCCGTCATCTATGCAATATTCCCGAGTGAGTCTATGGTACTATGCATAGCACGGGTTGATCCGTAATACAGGTCAATATTTATGTTTCTAAAATTTTAATAGTTGATCCAAACCGTTTAACATGATCCCCATATGAATATCTACTTGCAAATCAAATTTTATATATTTTTAGAATATTTTTGCTATTTTTAAAGATAGATAGAAAATCACTTAATCTGAAAATTATGGACTATCCAAAAATAGTAATTTTCTATCTTATCTTAAAAAATAATAAAAAATTCTAAAATATATAAAATTTAATCTGTAACATATTCATATAAAAATTATTTTAAACAATTAAAAATTAGAATCGATCGTGATCCATATTAATAGACTCACTCCAATACTCCCTATCTCCAGTTTTGCGCCTCACGCAATTTTTCTCAAAACCGCTCAACTCATACTCACCGCCTCTTGCGATTTCACATTCCGCCCCCAGCTGCTATGTGTTCTTCGCTGTGTGTTCTTCGCTGCGTTCGCCGAGTGCTCCCCTGCTCTTTCTGCATTTGCACTCGTCGAGATAACAGCGTCGATCTTTCTAATATCGCTTGTAAACTCTTCACGATTCAGTTTTCAGTTTCGTTCTCTCCTCTTCCGCTAATCTCTTCTTGGTTTTGTGAGATCAACAACTAACACTCTCTCTTGTCTCCGCTTTCGTCAGTTGGTACGATCTTATGAACTTTACTACTCTTATCTTTTCCAATCATTCCAGCATTTGTCAACAAAATCTATGGTTCGCTAAATTTTCTTCCCTCCTATTTCTATTTTTTATTTGTGTGATTTGCTAATTTCTGACAATTTGTCATTTCAGAATGTGCAGTATTGGTTGAATTGCAAAGTTATAATCTTTGATAAAGTACTGGTTTTATATTAATTGCAATCTTTGAAAACTGTTAGGTTGATTTGGATCTAGAAAACTTTTGAGTGCTTCCTACATGTAACACTAACTAGAGAGAAAATATTACTTCTGGGAAGATTTACCGGACAAGTATTTTGTTCACTTCAAATTATATAATGTTGCACTTTCTTTCTTAGAAAAAACAAGTATCAGAGTTTGGAGGGTCTCTATTTTGCTATGTATAAAAGCACTCGGAAGACCTACTTTGACTGGGCAGACTTTGAGTCTCTAGCATGCATTCTCACCAAACGAATCAGAGGGAGAGTGTAGCAGAGGAAAATTATACATACTATACCGTCTCAATTTTTTTTTTTCTGCTCCAGAGTCATGAAGATTTGTTCCATCTCAGATCTTTATTTTATTTTTTTTCCACGAACGGAATGCTTTGTATCATTCCTCATCTAATTTTTTTTACTGTTTAGTTTGGTTTGACTTAGTTAATTGAGTGGACGAGATTTTGATTAAGTGGTTGGAATTTCCTAAAATTTCACCTCTTTTACGATATTTTTTTATTTAATTTTGATTAATAAAAATTTCGGAGCATTTTGCTATGAGCGCAGAACATATTTGAACGGTTGAGATTTTACTCAAGAAACCCTAAAAGTTTGAGATATCTCATAGGATGCGAATTTGTCGTTTTTCCCAATCCCATCCCCTTTAATTTAGAGAAATTTGGATATATACCCGTCACAACTTCTTTAATTAGATATTTACCCATTCAAAATTGAAAATTAAATATTTCCCCATCTAAACATTATCTATTTATTAAAATACCTATTTTTAATTTTTTTCACTAAAAAATTTAATCAATGTTAATAAAATATTTAAGAGACTTTTTTGCCCTTCAAAGAATACTCAGAGATCAAACCGTTCTTTGATTGAATGGTTAGGATTTAACCTCCAAGGCTCACCTGCCTCAGGATATGAAACGATCAAAGCGCTCTTAGGTTATGTTTGGTTGTGGAATAAGATTACTCCGGATTAAATTTCTTACTCCGAGCTAAGACGGATTAAAATAATCATATTTGGTTGGAGTTTAGTTGAAATTTAGTGGAGTAAGCTAATGAAGAGAGAGAAATTATAAGATGATGTTACTCTAACCGCGCGACCCACAGGTGAATTAAGTTACTCCAGTTCTCTAAGTGGAGTAACTTAATCTAGATTAACTCAAATGTTACTCCATCTTACTCCTTCAATTGTTTGGCTCCTTAAAGGTGGAGTAGAGGGTTTATTCCACCACTTACTCCATAACCAAACATGACTTTAATCCCTCCGCGCTTGTCCGTTGTCTCCTCCCTCTCCGCTACTTATGAATATCTTTCACCGCTCTACTGTATATCAAATCAAACAAGTCTATTGAAGACCGGTACCTATATTGGTAGTAGTCTCGGTACCTATATTGGTACCAGTCTCGGCTTCTTTGAATTTGATTCGTTTAGGAATGGACTTATGCTCTACGTCGTATAGCACGGATATTAAAGTAATGTGCACATATTTTGAAGTAGAAGATCGGATAGTAGAAACCGTCCGATGGGCATCGGACACCCCCTCTCCCGTACGGTATATAGATACGGATCCCCGAACCAAAACAAATTCAATTATTTATTCGCCTACGGGCTTGAAATCTCAAATATATATATATATATATATATATATATATATATATATATATATATATATATATATATATATATATATATATATATATATATATATATATATATATATATATATATATATATATATATATATATAGAGTGTCTCTGCTTGCTATTTATGAAATTTATTTTAAATATTCAAGTACAGTTCATCTTGTTCTCCATATTAATATGTGTTGGAGACCAAATTTTTCTGAATTTTTTTACTATTTATTAAGGTGGGTACAAAAATATCAAATGACCATTGAATTTTGTACCCATCTTAATAAATAGTAAAAAATTCAGAAAATGTAAAATTTGGTCTCCAAGCACATATTAATATGAGAAGATTGGTCGACTTTGAAAATAAAAATATGTTCATTTTACAAATAGTTTATGTCCATTAAGACTTTCATATATATATATAGGAAATTGCTAATATGCTACGCGTAGCATAGGCCTCGGCTCAAAATTTGAATTTTTAAATTCTAGGTTGATAAAAAGATAAAGGTGTTTTAAAATAAAAATTTTTGGGGAATTTTTATTTTTGGATTATTAATACTTTGAAAATCGCCGATCCAACGGTTTCACGTTGGTTAAGTCACCATTGGACGATTTTCAAAGTGGCTTAAAAATAAAGTAAAAAAATTAAAAAAGTATAAAATGTGTTCACATATTTTGAAGTAGATAGATCGGATAGTAGAAATTTCCGTCCGATGGACCTATTTGTAAAATGAACATATCTTTTTTTCAAAGTTCAAAGCGAACCGTTTATCTTGTTCTCCATATTAATATGTGGACCAAATTTTACATTTTTTTTTTTGGTATATAGATATCGGATCCCCGAATTTTGTACCATCTTAATAAATAGCAAAAATTAGAAAAATATAAAATTTATTCGCCTACGGGCTTGAAATCTCAAAAAAAAAAAAAGATATATATATCATATATATATATTTCAATTATTTATTGCCTATACCAAAATAAACAAATAAATAAAGTCAATGCCCTCCGATCATTGATTTCCCCCTTTTCCAAAAATCAATTTCGCTATATCGTCTACCTCAATCTCCATCTCTTCACTCTTCTTCCATTCTCTCTTTCCTGAGAACTACTGAAATGGCAATGATACTTAGTGCCTTTGTGCCTGGTTTGATGCGCACTCTTTCCCAGATGGCTCAGCATCAAGTGGGGCAACTGTTGGGCGTTCCTGGTGAGGTTGACAAACTCACCTGCATGGTTCACCAGATTCAATGTGTTATCGTTGATGCTGAGAAGAGGCAGAATGAAAGCGAATCAATCAAAAGCTGGGTCATGCAGCTCAAAGATATCATGTATGATGTTGACAATGTTATTGATCTCTGCCGCATCAAGTCTGATGAACGGCGTGCCCGGTCTGGTTCATCCTCATCTTCAAACACTAGATGCGGTATCCATTTCCTCTCTTGTTTCCGAAATCCGGTTTTTGCTCATGAAATTGCTGGCCAAATCAAAGAGATCAATTCGAGAATGAATGTAATTGTGAGCCAAATAGGCCTTATGGGTCTTATTGGAAATACAGGTGCCTCCAGTGAAGCTCGACAAATGGCCTCTAATAGAAGCCGTGAAACCCATTCAGTTATTGTTTTGTCTGATTTAGTTGGAAAAAAATTTGAAGAAGATACAGATATACTTGTTGAGTTATTAACCAAAAATGTAACTCAAGGGCAAGGCAATATTCCAATTGTTGCAGTTGTGGGAATGGGAGGTATAGGAAAGACCACTTTGGCAAAAATGGTGTATAATGATCCGAGAATTCAAGAGAATTTTGAGCATCTGATCTGGGTTTGTGTTTCAAAAACACTTAAGCAAGTAGATTTGCTGAAAAATGTGATTAGGGAGGTTGGGGGTGATTGTGGTGCGGCAGAGGAAATATCGGAGTTAATGCCCAGGCTTGAGCAATATATCAGGGGAAAGAAGTTTTTCCTAGTTTTAGACGATATATGGCCTGAGAGCGAGGAAGTTTGGTACGGCTTGCTGCGTGACCCAATGATAAATAAAGGAGTCCTTGAGAGTAGAGTTCTCATTACTACACGAGATGACAGGGTTGCTATGCGAATGGGAGCAATTCATACTCTTAAGGTCAAAAGGTTATCAAATGAGGATGGCTGGTCCCTGCTCATAAAAAAGGTTTGCCCCACAAGTTAATTTGTTTTTTTTTTTCTTTTAGTTTACACTCGAAACAATTTCACTCTTGTCATTTCTGTTTTACTCTATATATAAAAAACAACTCATTTTAGTTTATCACTTTTAAGTTTACTAGCTAGGATATGGCCTTGGTTCAAACAAAAGGAATTACACAAATGGTCCTCGGTTTCACTTAGTTAAAAGTTTCAATTTATGATTCAAAACTTCTCATTTTATTTCCTAAAATGCGTAAACTATTTGGTTTTTTGTATATCCGCCAAGATCTCATCAAAAACAACAACTATGAAATAGATAGCCGGTTATTACAGTATTTTTCACTTGATAGATAATTTAAGTCAAACCCAAAATGAAATTTCCCACCATTTTTAGGGACAACTTTAATACATAAACATAAACATAAACAAAGAACTTATTTTTAAACTATTTAAAATGAAATTGACAAAATAAATCAATTTCAGCTCCTTGTTGCTCTCTATTTCCATTATCGAGCAACAATAGACCAATGTGTTGGCTTCATTAAGATTGGTAGACTGTTGTTCTTTTCTAGATATTTGATTATTGAATTCTGGTGAAGTAGAGTAATAAAGATTAGAGAACTTAAGAGCGCAACAGGGTTTGGCACAGGGGTGAAATGTGAAATGGAAAGCAAGGATGGACCGACCAACAATTTTTTCTTTAAATTGAATGGTAGAAATTGTAAGTTAACAATCAAAAGTCCACTTATGAGTGTAAAATGGATATATTTTTATCAGACAGTTTTAAAGGCAGTCAAACATAGAATATCCTTCCATTTATTTGGCAGAACTTAAACGTCCTGTGAGATTGTTTTAGGATTTTTATCGGAGAGCAATTTCTGATTTTTGATACAAACGCAAGCTTGTTTTATTCATCAAATTGTAGTAGAGGAGCTGAAAACAAATACAGAAGTTCTGGCACACACTTCATATGTATAACAAAACCAAACCAACTCCAGAAGTTAGTCCAGTTACTTAAATTTCCATGAATAGCACAACAAAGGAGAGATCAATCCAAAGCAGTGAGAGTGGGAAGCACTCTGACTTCAAAACTCAGCACTGACCTAAGATCCTTTGTCTCTTGCATGAGGAGCTTAAAATCTTTTCAATTAAGTCGGTACATACAAACCAGCTATACATTTTGTTTTGTGTTTGACTAAGCTTATACCCTTTTTGAACTGGTTTGGACCTGCTTTGAATCTGGCAATACAAAATTATCAGTTTCAACAATTGGTTCGGATCAATTCATACATTTTCGACTTCTATGAGCCTGATTCAAACCTAGACCATTTGTTTTAATGAAACCGCGAGATCTGGGATGTATGGTTTCCGAATTGCAGTTACCACTTTTCTTTGTTTTTCCTCAGCCATGAGCATAAGCTGCTTAAACGGCTGAAAACAAGCTTTTGTTTCAGGTGCTCAAATCACTTTAGTTTTTCATCTTGTTAGGTTAGAAGGTTTGAAACAGCATTATTCAAATTAGCAGTATGATTCACTTCAACTAAAGATTATCCATATTTTCTTCTAATTTGGTCATATACATAAATCCAATTAAATAAATTGGTGGCATTATTTCCTCCTCAGCTTTATCCAAATTTTTAACTACAATTGAGGGTATAATTGCTCTTTTTGTCACAGCCCTAGGCCAAATTAAAATGTCTATCATGATACCATATTTACAAAACTAAAGTTTCTAAAAACACTTGACATAAAATTTGGAAGGCTTAAATTAAAACATTGAGATTCCTAACTTCATGTGTATATAATTATTTGACAGGTAGACCCAAACGGGGTTGAGAGTGAGATTCAAGATCTTAAGGATATTGGGATGCAAATTGTTCAAAAATGTGACGGCTTGCCTCTTGCTATCAAAAGCATAGGTGGCGTGCTTTGCATGAAGGACAAAACAAGAGTTGAATGGGAAGCAGTTCTAAAAAGCAATAACTGGTCCTTTGATGGGGTTCCAAGTATCCACCACGTGTTCCATTTGAGCTATGAGGATCTTTCATCGCCTCTGAAGCAATGCTTCATCTTTTGCTCTCTCTTTCCTGAAGATTATTGGTTTTATAAATCAAAATTAATCTATATGTGGCTAGCAGAAGGGTTTTTGCAAGACAAGGGAGATTTTTGGGAGTTGGGCACTAAATACTACAACGAATTGCTATTGCGGAATCTTCTAGAAGCAATTGAAGGAAGTTATAATCAGTTACAATGCAAAATGCATGACATGTTGTGGTCTTTCGCCCGTCAATTAGGAAAAGATGAGAACTATGTATTATGGAAGGGACAAGCTTTATCCAAGTCTGAGGGTTTACTAAAAGTACGACGGTTATCAGTAGAAGGAAATGAGGTGGACACTGAAGTAATTAAAAAGGAAAAAGGGTTGAGAACATTATTGCTTCAGTTTAAACCTGAAATTGCACTTGATGATCTGTGTAAAGCATTTTCAAATCTCCTCATCTTAGATCTCGGTTACTCCAATTTCTCGAGCCTTCCAAATTCTCTGTGTAACCTCGTACATCTGAGATACTTGGATGTGAGTAATTCAAAGTTAAGAAATATTCCAAATAATGTAGGAAATCTAAGAAATTTAGTATATTTTTGCTGTTCAGACTGTGAAGAGTTGTCACACGTCCCCCGAGGCATTAGTAATCTACGAGAACTGAGGGCCCTTAGTTTTCATAATACAATGGTTGAGGAAATCCCAAGAGGATTAAATAATCTAGAAAAACTCACTTGTCTACATGACTTCAAGCCATACAAGAATAGTTTGGAGGGATTTAGTAGCCTAGATGCATTAGAATCTCTATTACAACTCATTACTCTTTGGTTAGAGGGCTTAGAGAGATTATATGATTGGAACATAGCAAAAAGAGCTAACCTTAGGGGCAAGAATCGGTTGCAAACCCTCTCCCTTGGATACACATATTTGAGCTGCAAGGATCAAGTTTCACAAACAAATGAGAAGAAGATGATAATTGAGGATGTCTTAAATGAGCTTTGTCCTCCAAGTTCTCTAGAAATTATTATAATTAAAGGTTACTTTGGTAGCCGCCTTCCTAGTTGGTTAAGTTTGCGAGCAATCCTTCCAAATTTGAGGTATCTTAATATCTATAATTGTGCTTGTTTTGAGGGGCTTCCCCCGTTAGGGAAACTCCCCAATTTGGATTGGCTTCAAATATATGGTGCATATTCAGTTGAGAGTGTAGGAGAAGAGTTCTTATGGGGGGATATCCAGAGCATAGATACAATGAGTTATCCTGCCAAGCCCGCATTTCCTAAATTGAGTAAACTAATATTTGAAGGGATGCCCAATTGTAAAGAGTGGCAGTGGAATAAGAGACAACCAGCAATGCCCAAGCTCAAGGAATTATTTATTAGAGCTTGTCCCCAGTTGAGATCTCTTCCAGAGGGTCTTTCACATCATGCTACTTCTTTGGAAAACCTAGACATTCGAGAAGCCGAAAATTTGATTACCATAGAGAACTTCCCATCCATCAAACATATATGTGTTGTTAGAAATCCAATCTTGGAGAGGATTTCAAATCTGGCCAATGTCTCATTTATAGCAATTGAAGAATGCCTAAATCTAAAAGTTGTGGAGAACCTTAAAGTTTTACAGACAATGGCATTAATTGATTATGAAATGAAATTCCTGCCATATTACTTAGCGACAATAATGCCACAGAAACTAAGAATCCATTGTAGTGAGGAGCTATTGCTGGAGATTGCAACCCAACGAGAACGCAGTTCTGAGTGGTGCAAATTTGAGCACATTACCACAATGAAGATCTACTCACCGAACGAATATTTTTGTGCTACATACCAGAAGATACCTTTTAGCTTCACCACCAATATAAGAACAGCACAAGGTCAGTTCAGAGATGATGTTAAAACAAACTAGAAGCTTGATATTGCCATTACTCATTTGTTCAGGTATATTTAATTCCTCCTCTTGGTCTAACTAGCTTTATATTTATTATATATCTGGTGCATTTGTTATCCACCTAGAATGGTGTTATTGGGTTTATACATTGTTTTTGCATAATAGTGCTACATTTAAGTTATGTTGTGCTTTGCTTGATAAGTTGCCCAGTCTCTACTATCCCATCGATTACTACAATTTACAATTTGGATTTATCCAGTATATTAATATGTACCAGTACAATGTAAACAATTGTATTTCCAATTCCATTCTTTGTATGTATTTTTATTGGCTAGCACTATTTTGTCCTTCTCTGAATTTTTGCATTTCTATGAACCATTTCTCATATGTTATTCGAGGAAATTTTTCTAGGTTAAATTTGAGAATCATCCTTAAAGGAGAGAGAAGTGTGGTGGGTGCACTCTCAAATATCAGTAGCAATCTAACAAGTAGAAAACACACATATGTTCAACCAAGTTATTAACATACCAGTATGGTTTTGAGCTAGGTTTTTGCGAGTTTGGTCTTCTCTTTTTTTGCTCCGTTATCAGTAGCAATCTAATAAGTAGCACTTGAGACGGATAATTCTGTTGCAATTGGTATTTTCTCAAGCTCATATGCTTAGAAATAGGGGTGCACAAAAAGCTCACGATTCGAAACTCGGTTCGGAATCAATTCGGATTCAACTCGCTAATAACTCGGTTCGGAACTGACTCGAGTCACGAGTCAAAACTGACTCGGTTAATTTATGAGTTAATTCCAAATCACCTCTAACTCGGTTCGGAATCGACTCGGTTGGACTCGCCAAATCCTAATTCATATATTCTTAGTTTCCCTACATATAACCTTTTCCACTAGAGCTGTAAAACCTTATCGAAATACTAACTACTCAATTATTAAAACATTAGAAATTTAGCAAAACTTGCTCCATAATCTCATTTCATGTATGCATCTTCTTGATACTGTTAAATTATTTAAATTTGTTAAATTTTGAGCAATATGTAATAAATGAAGAGAAGTAGAGAAGAAAGAGGAAGAGAAGTAGAGAAAATAATTGTGCACTGTTTTGTTAGACTTTTTTTTGGTAATTTGATAAATTTATTAGACTTTGTAATATTCAGTAATTTGGTGAACTATATACTATTTCTTTTAATTGTGTGTTATTTTGATAAACAATGTACTATTTCTTTTGTTAGAATTAAATTAGATTGTCTCACTATGTACTATATTATGAGTCATAAGTCGACTCACTCCGACTCGAGTTTTTTACGAGTTGATTTCAAATCGGGGTTTCTGACTCGAAACTGAATTATCGACTCGGACTCCAACTCGGCTCATGAGTAGCCCTACTTAGAAAATTCAAACTAGATCGTTAATCTGATATTCATGCATCGAAAATTGATTTTTCTTTTTCTTTTTTACAAATCAACTAAAATATCCTTCCAACAATGGAGCTTTTAGAAAGTAGAGTCTGGACCCTGAAGAGTATCTTTGTTCTTTGTATGGCACAAGTGCAGGATCAAGAATGCATATCATATTCATGTTTTATAATTGTCATTTAACTAATGGAATGTGTGCGGGAATGGTTGATGCAAAGGTATTTTTTTTATAAACCATTATTAGAAAAAAAAAAATTTAGGAAACCAATATGATCTTATAGTTTTTACAAAAAACATAAGAACTGAGTTGTTAACTCGGTCTAGAACAATTTTTTTTTTATCATTGATCGAGTTGGTAACTCAGTCTAGAGTTTTTTTTTTTTTTTCAGTTTTCACATGAAAAACTATGTAGCCAACGGTGTAAACCCTTTGAAACCGAGTTGGCAATTCGGTCCCAAGATTTTTTTTTAAAAATTTTAGAGTTTGAATTTGTTTTTTAAAATCATTTCAATAGATTTTACAAAACAACTTAATTCTAGTGAGGTTTTAAATCTCAAATGCTTATTCTTCTCCTACAATTCACATTACCATACAATTAAACTTCTTTCTTTCTTAGGAATAAGCGGGGACTTAAATACAGTTCGATCCTCTACACAACTCTTCAAATTTTGAGTTTAGATTCAGACCGTCCGATCAGAATCCGGGTCAACACAACTCTTCAATATTCGTGCCAATTCAGATTAGACGGTTCATATCTAGCTGCGGTCCCCATAAATTTGTGTTAACTCAGATCAGACGAGCTGCACTTTTGATTTTTACTCAGGACCGAGTTGCCAACTCGGTCCGAGGCACCATATCTGTTTCCTGTGGTCAGTGTGCATGAAATGTGAAAAAACACTAAAAAAAAAATTCCGGACCAAATTGATAATTCGGTTCTTATAATTTTTGTAAAAATTCAAACAATCATATTGGACTGGTTCTCTAAAATTGAATTTTATAATTATGGTTTATAAAAAAAAAATCGATGCCAAGGGTCATGATTTACCTTGTCTTTTATCCACAAGTTCCACTCGTAATTAATTTCCTGGAATTTAAAGCTCTTTCGTCTCTTTGAAATTTGGAATGAACGCTGAAATTAATTATCCCTTCCAGGAGCAAACAAATTAAATACCCAACGCAACGAAACTACACAAGTTTTAATATCATTACTCACCAAATTAAAACAACATAACTATTGATTGTTATTTTAATTACGTTCTTATACTTCATGTTTCATACGAGAGATGATATTTAAAAATCAGTGCTTCCAAAATCACCCAAAATATTGAAGCAAAATATGATGTTTCGCTCTTAAACAACCATCACTGCCTAATATATTGGGTTAGAACGTAAATTGTGGCAAATAAGAAGTAAAAGACCATGCAAAAGGCATCTTTTGTCTAGTCAACTACATGCGAATGCGAAGCTGTTTTGTTAGAAAGAAAATCAGGGTTTAGGTTATGAACCGGCAACCAGTTTATTAACATTGAATACAAAACAAAAAGGAGAATGAGAACACATTAAGATTACCATTCTGAGGGATATTTGATTAGTTACTAGTTTATTTATAGTTTAGAACAATATTATTTAGAGAAGATTCAAGAGATGATTTTGAAAATTTAATGTACGTAGCTGTCAAAATATATTTTTAGTTTGGCTAAACCACATAATCAGCCGTCAGCAATTAGTAAAATTGCAAGTGTTCGTTTCAATTAAAGATTATTTCATATTTTAGTTCAAAAAAGTGTTAATTCAAATTCAGACAATATTTGTTTCAATACAAACAAGTATATGTTTGAAGAGGAGTCCGAAGAGTGTTATAATTTAAATTTAAATTTAAATAATATTCATTTTAGTTTCAACAAGTGAATATTTGAAAGAGAATTTGAACAAAATAAGTTAGAGAGTACCAGTGACGAGTCCGAATCTGCTGTAATTATGAGGGAATTACATGATTTTGAAATTCTGAGATTAACTATTCAAATTTTTCTGTGTGCGGATCTCAAAAAAGTTATAAAAAATGGTAAGTTTTATGCACGTATCTTGAGAAAGATCAACGGTTGGGATCAAGATTACATAATTCTGTAATTCTCCGAGAATTACAACAGATTTATTTTCACTAGTGATGTAGCCAGAATCACCAGTAAGGTAGAGCAAAATTTTAGAGTGAGACATAATTAATAATTATTTCTAATATTAAGTATATTTTTATATTTTTTTTAAGAAAAAAATAGAAATAGAAGCATATTTTGGTCTCGTACCGTGCCGTGACTAAAATGTGGAGGGGTGGTCACGGCACGCGAATCATGCTGTAACTCCCGTGCCGTGACTGTTCATGTGCCGTGTCTTAACGTAACTAGTCACGTTTCTCACATTTAACTATTTTTTCATAATTTAAATTAATTTATTCAAGATTCACTATTTGATCAAGACTTAACGGTCCTAATTACACATGACTCGCGTGACCACGTGCCGTGACCGGATTTTTAGCGTGACATGCCATGCCGTATAAAATTTTCAAAAGATAATCACGGTACGTGAGACGCGAGTCACGGCATAAAAAAGTCAACGTGCCGTGCCGTTTAGTGCCGTAACCGTACGGTTCTGTGATGAAACTAGCTCTGGCGTGCTATTTTTCCCACTCTAACAGCCGAACACGCCCTTACATTAAAATTTGTAATAACCGCTGAATTGATAGCTCGTATATAATCTGTTCTCCCTACGATTTTATAAATTAATGTGGCAATTATGACTGTATAGAATACTATATTTAACGAAAAGTGGAAATATTAGAACGTGGGCTCGAATAAGATGGGCCTGGCCCAACAAATACCAGCGAAAATATAGTAAATGAAAAGTGAAAAGTGAAAATTATCAAAAATGTAATATAAGATAAATTTTAAGCAAATAGAACAATTTAGAGAAAAGTAACATAATTTTTTTAGAACTTCATGGATGAATTTTAGGTTATGTTTCTTTTAATTTCTATGACGTGAAGTCCATATCTTCTAAGGTAACTCAAAATTTGATTGCGGAAAGAATCGTATTAATTTAAAAGTTTACGGTGTAGATTAATAGATTTCGGAAAGTTTTAAAATTGTAATGAAAGTTTCGGATTTTTTATGAACTCAAAATTTTAGTTAACTCGAACATGAATTCCGTAACGTGTGAATACAATTAAAATAACGCATTACAAATTTTCCAGCTAGCACTAAAATGTTGCCATTTAAGCCCAAATTCTTATTCTATGTTGAACAGTATGAACTTGCCAAAAACTTCAACTCTATATTCAACAAATATCTAAATTCCTTTATAAATTTGAAGCTAACAGAACAATTTAGATAAAAATAACTTAATTTTTTTTCTAGACCTTCTCCACACGTGAATTTTAAATTAGGTTTTTTTTCACTTAAATGGGTGGAGTCCGTATATTCTAAGGTAACTCAAAATTTGAGTTTGTTCCAATTGTGAGAATCGTATTAATTTAAAGTTCACGGTATACATTAATAGATTGGGGGAAGTTTTAAAATTTGTAACGAAAGATTCGGATTTTTCACAAACTCAAAATTATAGTTAACTTGAACGATGTGAATTCCGTGACGTGTAAACACAATTAAAGTAACATATTACAGATTGTCCAACCGTCATCAGAACGTTGCCATATAAGTCTAAATGCTTGTTTCCATATTGAACGGTATGAACCTGCCAAAAACTTCAACTCTATATTCAACAAATATCTAAATTCCTTTATAAATTTGAAGGGATTAGAACAATTTAGATAAAAGTTAATTTTTTTTTTCAAAACCTTCTCCATGCGTGAATTTTAGATTAGGTTTCTTTTCACTTGTATCCTCTGGAGTTTTTGGGTTCTTTTATCTGGTTCGTTTTGTCGGTGGTCGTTTTTATCTCTGGTGTTTGTGGAGGGCGTAATTTTGCTTTGGATTTTGTGTCTTATTTGATGTCAAAAAATTGCAGGTTTTTTTCACTTCTATGGAGTGGAGTCCATACATTCTAAGGTAACTCAAAATTTGAGTTTGTTCCAAATTAGACCAATTGTGAGAATCGTATTAATTTAAAGTTCACGGTGTAGATTAATAAATTGGGGAAAGTTTTCAAATTTGTAACGGAAGATTTAGATTTTTCACAAACTCAAAATTATAGTTAACTTCGAACGATGTGAAGTCCGTGACGTGTGAACACAATTAAAGTAACATATTACAGATTGTCCAACTGTCATCAGAACATTGCCATCTAAGTCCAAGTACTTGTTCTATATTAAGCGGTATGAACTTGCCAAACTTCAACTTTATATTCAACAAATATCTAAATTCCTTTATAAATTTGAAGCGAATAGAACAATTTAGATAAAAGTAATTTTTTTTTTCAAAACCTTCTCCATGCATGAATTTTAAATGAGGCTTCTTTTCACTTCTATGGAGTGGAGTCCGTATATTCTAAGATAATTCAAAATTTGAGTTTGTTCCAAATCAGAACAATTTTGAGAATCGTATTAATTTAAAGTTCACGGTGGAAATTAATAGTTTGGGGAAAGTTTTAAAATTTGTAATGGAAGATTCGATTTTTTCACAAACTCAAAATTTTAGTTAACTCGAACGATGTGAATTACGTGACGTGTGAACACAATTAAAGTAACGCATTTCAGATTGTCCAACTGGCATCAGAACGTTGCCATCTAAGTTCAAGTGCTTGTTCTGTTTTGAACGGTATGAACCTGCCAAAACTTCAATTCTATATTCAACGAAGATATAAATTTCTCTATAAATCCAAACTTTTATGGGAGTCGATATATGCATTTGGATATTGGACATTTGAATCACACTAATACACATAAATAACCGTATGTCTACATAGTTATTTGAATCACTGGTAAAAAAATAAATCATCTGCAATTATAAACCAGTCAATTAGAAGACTGGATATTTATTTTGTTTATTAATAAATATAAAAATAAGAATTTTATAAATTTCAAATGAGTTTTAATAAAATGACAATAAATTTATGAATTCTTAAAATTTAAAAGGACAAAAATATGATATTATAAATTAAAAATAAATATATAATTTTTATTTTTAATTTTTAATTTTTGAAGAGTCATTTTATTTATGGACTTGATAGACCAAGTCCAGGCGATTAGCAACTCTCACCTCCGCTTGCTCTATTTTTCCTCCTTATTACCGCCTACAAATAAATATGAGAAATAGAGAGAGTGCGTGTGGGAGAGAAAGAGAAAGAGGAAGAGGGAGAGGAGGGGTCGCTAACCGCTAATCGCTAATCGCCATGGCAGAGAAGAAATGGAGCAAGGAAGAACTGGAGACGGAGGTGAAGAAGAAGATTCTTGCTCGAGCGCCCGAATTCAAGGCCCAAGCAAGGTATCAACCACAACTACCTCTCCCTCTCTCTTTAAACCCTTGCAAAATCAACACCATTCTTTTTATTTTTCCTTCTCCCCTTTTCTATTATACATATTTATTTCCAATTTTTTTTTTTCTTAATTCTCACTGTTTTAATTTTTAAACACGGTGCTGGATTGTTAAGAAAGCTAGGTGGAAATTGTCTCTGAGCGTGTAAAATCTCAAGGAATTTTGTACTTTGAAGCTTTATGTTGCCGAATTCATGCTAGATATTTAGGGTTAAGCTTTAGAGAGTTTAGCTGAGAATTTTTTAATCGATGCTTAAAACCCTTCATTCTTCAACAACCCCCGACTGACACACAAAATCCTCCGTATTCTTTTTTCTGTTTGTAGAAATTGTTCTTTCCACGACAAAGTATGTGTTCAGCTTATGGAATTTTGCTGAGTCGTTAATTTTTGTATGACCTTGTTGTCTGAAGAAGAACTTTTCTCTTTCTAGTTTTAAAAATTCAGACTAGAATTTTTTAGCAGGCATGCAACTTGCATTTGCCGATCGAACTTTGATTTTTCTCTGATTCATGCCATAATATGATTGGTGATCTCATGGGTAATATTATAGCAATTATCAGAGAAAACAAATCTCTCTCTTTTCTTTATCCCTTTCTTCCTTTTCTGGATTTTTAAAAAACAAAATCCTTAGTCTGTGGGCTCCTTGATTTTTGTAACTCTGGCATTTTCTTCACTAATTTGAAATTTGGACTAATATTTATCTGCATTTTGGAACCATTTTCTTCTGCAATAATATTATATTCATTTTCTCTTATGCCCATTCATTAATGAAATCTTCAACCCAATTAGAATGTGGAACATTTAATTCTTACTGATGATAGCTGATCTGATGATAACTATTATATAAATCATATTTATGTTTTCTTCTGTGTGTAGTTCATTGACCTTTGAAGGTGCTAGAAGGGCGGTTGAGCAGGATCTAGGCATGAGGCGTTTCTCGCTTGATGCTCATAAGAAATTTATTAAGGGTTGTTTGGAAGAGGTATGCAAATTTGTTGTAGAATAATTTTTGTGCTTTAGACATACTTACATTGTTCAATTGTTTCCTAACCTTGGTGTGTTAACCTTTTGTCTCAAATAGGCGCTACTTAATATATTTTTTTGTCACTTGTTTTGCCCTTTTTTAAGCCTTCTGGTGGACAAAAATCTGCTAAAAGTTTTTAATAGAATAAAATATCAACCAAACAGATAATTCTGGTATATAATCGATGCAAATTTAGAAGCATAACTGTGCCATTGCTTTCTCTGTTAGCATACAGTGTAGTCCGGGTTCATGGATTTTGTTGATGATCTTGCAGCAGATTTTGTAAGGTGTAAAAAGAATGGGAAATTGTTTTTTATAAGAACAGGTACTAAGTAGGTTACTTTTCCTTTCTGTTTGTTTTCCATTCTTCTTAATTTCATATCGTAATACAGTGTCTCAGTGCTGATGATGGGGAAAAATCTCCAGAACCTTCTGGAAGCACTAAATCAAAAGCTGAAAAATCAACAATAGAAGAACCAGAGGAGACTCAAAATGCATCAGAACTGAAGAATGAAGGTGCATCTAACCTTGACGAAACACATGCATCAGACACAGAAATTAAAAACGAGGTAAATGAAGTCACTGAGGATATGATCAAGGAGGTGATCAAGAAAAGAGCTTCTTTCTTCAAAAAGCATGCAGAGTATGTTACTGTCCACTGATTCCTGGTTGCCAGTTAAAATTCACTTTTTATTTTTTATTTTGGTTATTTTTTGGCTTGTCTGGTACTGAATAATGGAGGCTTGATGGAGCTCTTTACACTAGCCAAACAATTTCAAAGAATATTTTTTGTTGTTTAAGCTGTTAAATTAGGTCAATTAGGGTATAGGCATCCATCCAGATTAGGGTTTAGTGTTTGGTCAATTGAGGTAAGCATCTGAATGAAGATTTCAGTTGGTTATATTAATAATTAGGGTTTTGGTTTTTTAGCACAATTATTTAATATGATGATATCTCAAGTCCATTTGAAGGGTGTTGTCACTTGCAGTTGGTTTACTTTCTATCTTATCTAAGTTCCTTTAGACTGAAAGTTGTTACTAAATGATCTAGTCACGTAAACTATATACCAGCAAAGCAGATTTGCTGGCAAATGGATATATTTCATTCGCCAAAAGCAAGTAAAGACATGATATTATAGGGGAAAGAAGTAGCTATCCTCTTATAAAGCCCCAAGCTTGTAACGTAGTGAAATCTGCAGTGGATAAAGAAATAGAATAAAAGAAGAAGGCAAATTCTAGTCTTTTTTCCTCCTTCTAGGCTGTGCTCCGCAACGAAGGTGAAATGGCTTCATTAATGGAAGGGAAGGAAAATTTCGGAGGTGAATCTATGGCTTCATTACACTCGAATCGGGGTGAAGATTGTCGCCAAAAATCATACGCGTTCACCTCCTCTTCCTCTCCGCTTCACCTTGGCTTCTTCTGTTCTGGAGCAGGTGAAAGCTCCGAGCAGAGGCACGGTTTCACCCTGAACAATTTTTTTCCTTCCTCTCCCTCCGCGTAACCTCAATTGGAGCACAGCCCTAGAGGAGAGGAGAGAAAAAAGTATGAAACCAAACAGGTAGCCTTCGAGGCTACTTTTCCCTAAAAAAGAAAAGAAAAAGAATATATATACTGAGGGTTGGAGAGGTGCAGATCTGGTCTTTACTTCTATGATATTGTAATTCAAGACGGAAAAGCTGAGGTGACCTGAGTGACTAATTATGTTTGCTTTTAAATTGGGTCAATTAGTAATTTTAGTCTCTTCATTTCAGGGCCTTATTGCATTGTTATATCACTCACCTCTTAGGTATAGGCATCCACTCTCAAGTAATTACTAGATTTCTAATTTATAAGTTTTTACCTTAACAGTCAAGTTTGCTATGGATTCAATATGACTAAATCTTGGCTAGTTTGACTTTTTTAACTTTATTCTATGGTATTTCATGTAAGTGTTAGATTGCATAAAACACGAAACAAGCAACAAAGGGACTTCTGTTCCTTGCCCATGACTATAAAGGCCTAGACACTTCATTTACCCTTTGTTATG
Organism: Carex scoparia; assembly: GCA_024447655.1. Classification (NCBI taxonomy): domain Eukaryota; kingdom Viridiplantae; phylum Streptophyta; class Magnoliopsida; order Poales; family Cyperaceae; genus Carex; species Carex scoparia. Next base: position 5,363,497 of record JAJHPE010000015.1, read on the forward strand.
GAATTGTTATTTGACTATTTTTACTTTTATTTGAATTTATAGGACTATATCCTTAATGAAGGTGCGCCGATTGTTGGAGGAAGATCTCAAACTTTCTGTCAAAGCTTTGGACACACAGAAAGCTTTTATAAGCACAGAATTAGAGAGGGTAACATGTCTTTCTTTGGCTTCTTTTTAAAGTTATATTTACCCTTGAAAATCCTCAAATATCCTGTAATGCAGTAAAAGATAGACTGTCCACAAAGCCTCTTCTTTTCTTTTACTGAAGCACTGGATTGGGGGTTGAGGTTGTGTGTGTGTGTGGGGGGGGTTGGGGGGTGGGGGGCAGAACAGAAGAAATTTGATCGTCTTCATAAAATGGCGAAGGGAGTATAAAGGTAATATATGTTGTCCATTTAAGAGTATGAGGAGCAGCTTTTTTGGCAATAATGTTTATTTTTTTGCTTATTGTCTCATCCAATTGCTGGCCCATTTTGATTTGATTATGTTTGAGCTTGTGCCTTATTCAGGTTTTGGCATCAATGGAGACGAAAAAGTCTGAAAATGGTGTGCAAAAAAAGTCCAAACAGGCTTCTCAAAAGGTTGAAAAACCACATAAAAGTAAAGCTTCTAAAAGAACCCATGAGGAATCTGACCCATCTGATAATTCAAGCAAAGAGGAAGAACATTCTGAGGAGGTCGTACCGAAGAGGAGAAAACAAGTGGTATCCAAAGTAAAAGCGGGCACTAAGAACTCAGCTAGTCAGAAGAATTCAGTAGAAGAAAAGAAGAAGTCTGTTGCTTCTTCAAAGAGCAAAAAAATGGCAAAGAAAGGGAGGAAAGATAACTCTGATGAAGAGAGAGAAGGGGGCAGTTCTTCTGACAAGAACATGTCCCATTCTTCTGATGAAGAAGAGGATGCGCAGGTAAACTTTGTTTGCTCTGTAAGGGCATAATTTAATTCTTAATGAAACCCTTTGGCCCAGTTTGGCAACATGGATTACGGGGTGAAGGACTAAGAATAAGGAACACTAAGGAGTTTGTGTTCGGCATATGAGAAGTGAAAGACTATTTTACCCCTTCATGTTGTTGTCATATGATATGATTGATCAATCAAATTGACCTATAATTTTAGTTAAAGTAATTGTCATATTTCATCGAACTTAATGTGTTAAATGTGAACATGGTTTATATTTTTTTTTCCTCCAGAGACGGAGTTATGTTGGATAAATCAAATATAATTAATGTGTTAGGTCAAATGAACTAGAATTTTTTACACAAAAGATGCTGATTAAAATTACCATTACAGTTGTACCACCCATGGACTAGTAGCTGTATTGGCTACCCTTAAAAGCACTATTAAAACACATGCACATGCCTGTAATGTGAAGCAAAAAAAAAAAAAAACACACTTTTGTAGTCACACCGGAGTTCAACAATATTAGAAAAAAATAATATTCTCATATCAATGATATGAGATTCTGAATAAAATAGTTTAAAAAAAAATATAAAACTGCAACACTGTTAGCTATGCAAGTATGATATAATAAATAATTAGAACGTTTAATGTATAAATTTCATAGAATAAAGTGCCCAGCACAATTTATTGATACAAAATGTAATCCATATTAGATATTAAAACAAAAATAATATGATATCTAGTAGACAGTTTGGCATATTCAAGGCAATGAATATATGCATTACATCCTGATTGTCAGAAAAAACAAGGCAATGATATATAGAAGTGAACTTGACTTCACATGCTTGAGCATACTGATCTGAACATACCTGATATACACAAGGGCTAAATTATAGAAATTGAGTTTGTATTTCTTTGAAAATCTGATGTTCCTCTTCTTTTACTTGTGTGTATAATATATAATCTAAAATTCAGAAATAGAGACCATCTGTGTATTGATTATTGCGACACATATAAGTCAGCTGTACCATTAGAGTTCAATTGCATAGACAATCAAACTTGTTTCAGCACATGCTAAATATATTGCAAATTGGAATAAAACTGTACCATACTCTTACTGGTACGGTATTGATTCTGACCGTTACAATTAAGCCAGAGACAGAAAATTACTTTCAAATATCTAACACAAGAACAACAATTCCAAATTTAACAAGAACAACAATTTCAAATTTAAGTTACCAGTTATTGTATATGTAGCATTCTTTAGGGGATGAGGTTGAGTCGTGTAGTCCGCGATTGCGAAAAAACTAATCCAAAAGATAAATTGTATCAATACCCTTTCATTATACACACTAATTCTTAGTTTGTTTGAAATCAATCAAAAAACCAAATGAACCCCAGAAATTGTACCATCCTTGGATTTCTCAGAGACAATAGATGTTATCAAAATGAACCCCAAAACCGAGAAAGGAGAAAATTAGAAAATTGCACGGAGACAATATATGTTATCAAAACGAAGAAAAAACCTACTAGAAATGGAACTGCATAGCTGCTCGCTAATGATGTCTTCACTGTGTCAAGAGATATGCTAACGAAAGAAAATACAAATACCTATGGTTGGGGTGTCAACGAAGAGAGCGCATTGATGAGAATAGTCGTGTGGTATCGGATTTAGAAGTTGTTCGTCGGAGAGGCGTTGATTTGCGGCGGAGAGAGCAAATCTTTTTTCTTTCCCACACCTAGGGATGCGTTCCCGCTCAGATGAAGGACACGATAGAGAAATGAATTAAAAAAGGAAGACACCTTAAGGAGGTCAGATGTTGAGGGTATAATTGTCAAGTAAATATGCACTTTTTTGTCTTAAGGAGGCCTTGAAGGAAGTCAAGATTCTTAAGGAAGGGGTGTGCAGGATTAAGATTCTGTGCTAAGGAAGGAGTTTTAATCTTGCTTGAGGAGCCGCTGTTCGGACAGATTAATGTGGATTAAGATCTAAAGGAGTTTTAAGGAAGCTAAATCATGTCCAGTCGAACAGGCACTTTGTAAAAAGATGAAGCCTTTGATACCCTTAATTTTTGAGATTGAACCCCAATTGAACCTAGCTCTGAAAAGGCAGCTTACAGTTCTGATAGTTTCCTAGTTAAAGTTGATTTTACATGGTTATCTTAATTTTTAATTATTGCTGAAGTAAATTAAAGTGCATTCTGTGAACTCTGATATTTATCGACCTCTTATTTAAACCTGTTCATTCTTGGTTATCTTAACTGTAACTTGAATTAGCCTCTCTCAGGTTCAATTGCACCTCATACTCATTGCTTCTGATTTTTGTACAATTAAAAAAAAGGCTGAGGGTGAACTTTGCTTTTAGCTGACTAAGAAAATTCCAAACATGACAGAAAAAAACAGAAAAACCGACTCTGCAAGTGTACGGGAAGAAAGTAGAGCATCTGAAATCCATCATCAAATCATGTGGAGCCAGGTGATTAAAATTCAATCCTCTTAAGATGCATTTTGTAGAATATTGTACTGTATTAATTTTATTAATTTGATTATTTTCCGTTCCGATCTCCAGTATCCCTCCAGCAGTCTATAGGAGAGCTAAACAGGCGCCAGAGGACGAGAGGGAGGCATTATTGATTAAAGAACTAGGAGAAATACTTACAAAAGAAGGCCTCTCTACTAATCCTTCCGAGAAAGGTATTCTTATATTTCATTGTGCTTGGAAGTTTATAATACCGAGTCCCAGACTTCTTGACCTTCCATAGGCTTGGTAGTTGTTACTGGTTTTAATATTTTTAATATTTTTGGGGGCTTGTTCTTGGCATTTTTGTGCGTGATAATGTACTAAACATGTGGATTATCATAACTATCACCATCATCTTCATCACCTTTTTTTTTTTAGTTTCTGCTTTTTATGTGTTGCTTGCGGGAGTTTTTTTTTCCTGAAATATACTGTATAACAGGGGTGAATACGAGAAATCGACGGTGTTATTTTTTCTACTTTCTTTAAGTATTCTTTTTTGCGAATTGTGTTATTTTTGTGTTCAAGTGGTTTACAGCATTGTTTGTGATGTGGTATAATACACTGGCAGAGATAAAAGAGGTGAAAAAGAGGAAGGAGAAAGCGAAAGAACTGGAGGGCATCGATACAGGCAATATCATTACAAGTTCACGTAGGAGAAGCTCTGCATTTAGCTTCATACCACTCCCCAAACCTCCAAAGCTAGAACTTTCTTCTTCTTCTTCTGATGATGATGAGGATGATGAGGATGATGATGATGATGATGATGATGATGTTGACATGGAGAAAGGGGATGTCAACGATGACGATGCCATTGGAGATGTTGATGAAGGCGAAGATGATGGCAATGATGATGATGGCGAGGAAGATAAAGGATCTGGTCAAGGTATGCATACTTGCTACTGATTTTCTTAAGCTGATGAAAGGTGGTTCTTGTTATTTTAATATTCTTATTTTATTTTGATGGAGGGCAAGAGTTTTCTCGTACAATTTGATCTAATATGATTATTTTTCCAATTCATATTATATGCTTGTTTGTTTTACTTTTGCTGATTACACCACACATTAACTCAACACTAACAGGCATTATGATGGATAGGGTATAGTTTGCTAAAATTGTACAAATTTTCTTCCAAGCCAAGTTCAAACAAACAAGAACACTGCAGTTAGATTACAGTGCCGAAATTGTTAGCGTGTTTATCTTTTCTGAAGTTATAAACAGGAAAATTTGTTTATTACAGGTTCTGCTGAGTTAGATATGGTTGGTACTTTTTCTACTATTTTCTTATGTAGATATAACTCAGACATATGGACTGAACAAGAAATATCAGATGCCAGCATTAGTTGCAAATAAGATTCTCATGAAAGTGCTAAATTACTCTACTGATGGGCCTGCTTAATTTGGTATTTTTGCAGATGGAGGCGAGGATAGTAATTAGCTCTCTTACCAGAAAAAGGACAAGAGCATGACAGATTGTAGGAATAGACAACTGATGTATGCTTATGCTCATGTTAGTGTTAGAGAGAGAGAGAGAGAGAGAGAGAGTGTGTGGTATTGAATGATATTTTTATCTCATTTGTAGCATAGATTAGGATTTGTAATGAGTTAGCATTAATGTGGGTAGGGTCTAATATTGTGTTTGTGTAACAATATTGAGTACCTTAGAACTATTTGATATTAAATGCAGCTAGTGACTTTATGTATCGAATTATTGGGATATTATTTTCTCAAGTATGCATAAAATGGGCCACTGATTAGTTTTCGTCATGAGTTGAGTCCATGGATTTTCACATGACAGTTGTCCAAAACCATGTGGCAAGTCCCTGAGCTGCTTCATAATATTATTGATTTGATGATGTGCGGTTACTAAGTAATAACCATACCGTACGTGGAGGACGGAGCTTTGAATTCATTTACTCTCTGGGGCCCACCAAACGGGTCCAACTCAATTTTTGGGTTTTGGATTGAGATTGTCTAATTTGAATCTGTCGTTCACCATCATCTCGGGATGTGTGTGTTCGGATTTGGATGGATTGTCTAGGATTTGAATCGGATAGTTCCGATTTAAAAATCAAAGATTGGGTTACTTCACTGGATCTGAATTCCCATCAAACTAGAGCATGGAAGTATGAACAATAGGGATCGGAATCCGCTGCTCGCCAAATTGGTAAGCAGGACTCTCTGCTTTCCAATTCAAACAATTAATCTTGTTGAAATTCGTGCATGAAAAAAATCAACGGTTTGATTTAGAAAAGCCGAGTCCTGCTTGCTAATTTGGCGGGTAGGGGAGTCGGATCCAAACAATAAAGTGCGGCCTGCTAAGAACAATAAAGTGCGGCCTGCTAAGATTAGTTGGAGTTCGACAGATAATGAATACTTTCTTAAAAAAGTATATGGCAACTACAGATAGGCTTTTTTGTTTTTGTTTTAAAGTATATGGAAACTACAAATATGTTATTTGACAAGTGTGCCAATTAATATTTGATTAAATTAAAGCATATTAAATATAAAATATTTAATTAAAGGTGTCATATTTAATATTTAAAAGAATCCGCATATTTAAGTATGCATAAAAATTCGTATATACAGTCACATACCATATATACACAATATAAAAACCGCATTTAAAAACATTCACGAGGTTAATGAATTATTTTCGGTACAAGGCCTGAGGAAATAAATATGCTGCGATTCCAAAATTCTTTGGAATTGCAGTTTTCAAATCTAATAATTCATTTTTTAAAATGCACAAATCTCAAAAACAGTTAATTTGCACAAATTTCAAAATAAATAAATAATTGAATTAAAAAAGCAGGACCTGCGATTCCAAACAGGCCTGGACCGCCTGAATTCGCATCCTCTGAGATATCTCAAACTTTGCATGACTTTTTCGAATATCTCAATCGTTCAAATACGTTATGCACGAATCTCAAGACTCAGATAATACTGGCCCACTACATTCCCCCGAATAGGCACCGGACACGTCGGTCACGCAAAAATTGAGATATCTCAGAGGATACGCAACCGGGGTGTATCCTACAAATAACTACGGTGGGACTAATGCTGCACCGTGAGTTGTGTAGACAGAGATATAGCGGATGCTAGTGGTAGATCCTACAAATGACTCTGCAGTGGACCCACAGAGCAGGAAATAACTACAATAAATCCGTTACAGAGGAACATGGACTCTTATTCGCCAATGCCCAGCGTAAGGAATTCGCATCCTCTGAGATATATCAAAATTTGCGTGAATTTTTCGAATATCTCAATCGTTCAAATACATTCTACACGAATCTCAAAGATTAGATAATACTGGCCCCCTAAGGTTCCCCGAATAGAAACAGGACACGTCAGTCACGCAAAAATTGAGATATCTCAGAGGATACGCACCCCAGCGTAAGCCAGTACGTGGTTTCGCACGATGGCAAATTGGCAACTACTCGAAATATTTTATGCATCAACCCCTAAGTTTTATCTTTATTTATTTTTTATGCGAAGACAATGGTAGATAAACAAATAAGCCCCTCTTACATCTTTTAAGTGGTCCCTGGACGGAAGGAAGGAGTCTGTTTACATGTAGATCCTGGAAACTTTTGGGAATTAAATATCTGATGAACTTGAAGACCATGTATTCAACAAATAAGGGCATGTTTTAAATTCAACTTAGCTAAAGTGTATTTTTTTAATTTTATATTTTTTCTCCGATTTCAGACAACCTGTGTCTGTGATCTGAGCGCACGATCCGAGATCTGGAGGGAGGAAGATCCGATCCGCCGACAAAGATCATCGGAGGAGGAGATGAGGAAGAAGTTAGAAACTCGATTTCCTGCGGTTCGTTCCTTTTCCTCCTTTCCTTTCTCTTCGTTAGGCGTTAGCTGATTTGATTACTGTTTACTTGAATTTTTTTTTTTTGGGGGGAATTTATAAGATCTGGTGATTTTCTCAATCCCCGATTGTATGATACTAGTTTTCGTTCCCTTAATATTTGTAATCTACTAGTTTATCTATGTGCAATGACTGGGGTCATTCCTAGGGGAAACTGCTGCTCCAGATCGGCATGATTTGGGAATTTTTTTGCTTCAGTGCAATTTGTACCAATTGATTGTATTATACTTAGATCCTGGTCATAATTTGATGTAGCAGGTACTAGTTTCAGTTGTTAAATTATTATGTTGCTGTTTATATTTGACAGTCAAGGATAAAAAAGATCATGCAAGCAGATGAAGATGTTGGTAAAATTGCACTTGCCGTACCTGTTTTAGTCTGTAAGTTACCACTACTTTATTTTTTCAATGGCTTGTAAAAGTTGGTAAATAATTTAAAATTCTCATTGGTGTTTTAGGGTTACGACCTAGCAATAATAGAAGAAAAACAAAGCAAAAAGTATACCATGGTGAAACCTTGTCTTATAAAAAATGAATATCAGGACCATAATGCACCCTTTTATGTTATTTTTCTGGTATAATTTTGTCATTTTGCTTTATGTGCATGTCTGACTAAGTATTAGTAATATAGTCATTTATGTTCAACAGTATAACATTACTGCAAGTGTAATTGTAATATTTTTATAAGGATATTTATGGGGCTAATTTGTCTCTTATTTGGTGTTGTTGTACAGCTAAAGCTTTGGAGTTGTTTCTGCAAGACCTGTGTGACAGAACTTACGAAATAACTCTTCAAAGGGGCGCTAAGACCCTAAATTCTTCTCACTTGTAAGTGACATCCACTCATCAAATTACCTCTCTTTGATGTTTCACTTGATTACTATATATTTATTTTGATAATGATTTACTGACAGAGGCCAAAGTCAGGGACGGACCAAAAAATTGAGGGGTTGGGGGGGGGGGTGAATTGTATTAATTTGTGCACAAATTTGAAATTTTAAAGGGAAAAAGTAAAAAATATCAATTTATATCGGGGGCATGGCCTCTTTTCCTCCTACTTCCCTCTGTCCCTGACCAAAGTGCTGTTATGTAATTCTGTGCTACTGTCAAAATATAAAGAGAAAAAATGATGAATACAACTATACAAGTATCAATCCTAGGTTGCATAAAGGCCCCAAATAAAAAGATAAAAATTAAGGGAAATAAAAAAAGGAAGAACAAATGTCAATTATTATTATCAACAGGTACACACTAGATTGCCTGTAGTAAATACTACTTGCTGCAATAGAATATACCTTCCCTCTCAATTATTTAAGACATTAAATAATGTTCTTGTCGAATTCTAATTGTGTGAAAATACCAGAAAGCAATGTGTGAAGACATACAGTGCATTTGACTTCTTAAGTGAAGTTGTAAACAAGGTTCCCAGCCTTGGCCCCTCAGAACCGTCTGGTGAAGACATGGGAATTACCAGGAGAAGGTACTGTATTTGTTTATTATTTAACAATTATGTAGTGGATTTTCGTGCAATATAACTGCATGTCTTTCCGTATTTAAATGGAAGTAATAACCAACACTTCATATACTTGCAACTAAAAAATATTTAGCATGTCTATCCCTGCTTTTTGGAAAACTGCTAAGTTCACAAGAAATCTGCTTCATGTGTCACACAATCGTGGCTGCATGCAACCGAGTTTTATGTATAGTCTTTAGATTTGTTTAGACCAGTAGTACTTGGTTCTTTGAAAAGGACTAAAAGGAGGGATAGACAGGTTAAAATTTGTAACTTCTCTCTCAATGTTTGCAAACACAAGAACCGAGTAAAAGCTAGCATTTCTGAAGAGATATACCAAATAATACTAAATACTGCTAAAATCAAGCAGAGCAGATATATATACTTGGTAAAATAATGAGTTCAGTTTGCAAAAGAACCCTTATTCCCATCCTTTCACATGTTACTGATGTTAATGTAGTACAAGAGAGTAACTGTATTTGGAAAGTAATAGAAAATAATAAATTTCTGATGCAATTTTGTCAGGAAAACATTATCAGTGGATAGCAGCATGGAGTACAGTGAAGAGCCAAGGTCCAACAAAGTGGTACTTTAAGCTTCTATTTCTGATAAATAATTAAGATAGATTGCAAGCTTGTCCTGGAGTTCACTCTGTTGAGTACATCTGCAGATTGTAACTTTTCGACAACAAAGCCCCGGAATTTTTCTTTTTAGTCCTGAAGGTTCATCTTGGCCCCTTCCTTTGCATACCAGAAGTGGGCCCAACAGTTCCCTTTTACGGTGCTGGACCAAAACTGTCCCCTGTTAGGTTCTCTACTTTTTCCTTTCATGTCCAAAATTTTAATCTTAGGCCCCACTGAAGTCTCAATCCTTTCATAAAACCTGGAGAAGACGCAAAATGTAAAAAAAAAAAAAAAGAACTGAAAAATTCAACAAGCCAGCTTTGTATTTGTTCTTGAACAAACATCTCTGATTGTTTTCGATATCCTACCAATTTCTAGCAAAAAAATTTAATCTACTCATTAAAATTGTAACTACAATAGTAAAGTAATTTTATTATGACCTAAACAGGCAATGACATTTTCGAACCCTAGCCCAAGGGGTGGTGGTCGAGGGAGGGGAAGAGGCCGTGGCCGTGGCCGACCACCAAAGAGAAGAGAAGTCAACTATACCCCTTTCGAAGAAGAACCTAATCCATTTCCTGAGAAGATACCCATTTCTGATGAACCTATCTCTGAACCTGCAACTGCAGTTGCATGCAACACCACTACCTCAGAACCTCAAGTGCCGCCACCAGCAGTAGGTGAAATTGGGGATGCAACGCAGGTGGATGAACTAGCTCCTTGGGGTTTGCCGGGCGGAGCAAGTGGGGACCCGTCAGGACCAGCACATTTAACAATGCATATGGATCAGGATGAAGACTATGATAACGAAGATTAGTGTTGACTTCTTCTCTTCTCTCTCTCTCTTTTTTTTTTTTTTTTTTTTTTTTTCAGGTTTCGTCTTATGTTTCAGTGCTAACGAGCAGTCTGTTGGCTTTGTGCTTGTACATATCTTTACCACACCTGATAAGAAGTGTAGGTCTTTTACCATTTTTATTTTATTTTTATTATTAAGGAATTGTTTTTTGCTGTTGTTGATAGAACTTAATTGTATTGGTCTGGCATTGCTTGTCATGTACTCTGTAATTTAGAAGCATGCAGAGCTGATTTAGATTCAGTTTAGTTTGTTGCTTCTTAGTACTGTTATAGTTTTGTAGACTTTTAATTATTGTAACCAGTTACTGAGTAATCTCAATCTGAATACTCATCTCCATTTAGTGATCCATGCTGTGCAAGAGATCCATCCCTTCAGTTCTCGGTATTTATCAGACAATTTTTACATGCACAGATTATTTAGATAAATTTATGAAAGAAAAAGGGGACTCTCTGGAGTCTGGAGGCAACCTCTTAAATCCTTATTTTTCTCCTTGGTAGTCAAAGCTCTGACTGGTACTGATATGTACTGGGTCTGGGTTGGTACATACAATTGTTTGAGGCAATCTCAGGATAATTATTGTTTTAAGTTTCTTAGTTCACATGGCAGCTTCATCCTGATCCTTCTGCACAACAGCTCCGGTATCAAATCTTTTCCTCTGAAAATTTTCTCGTTGCGCTGCCTCTCTTAGCTTTGATTGTTTGTCTCACACACTTAATAGACTTATCCCAAATCTGTTCCATTATGTCTTTTATTCTCATCAATTGGTACCCAAGCATAGCACTCATGGTTCTCCACACTCTTTGCGCATAAGAACAACAGAATAATAAATAGGTTGCATCCTCCCTCCCTTTAAATTTCTTATTGTCTAAGAAAAATTTTTCATTGGCACCTTTTCTATGTTAAAATCCGTGGTAATTTCCTTTTATTTAAATTAAACAAAAGCAGCGTGCATCGTGACAATTGATTACATCTTAACCTATAGATGGGGAAGTTATTATGTAGATTTGATCTACTAGTATCTGTTGCCTTTTCCTATAATAGAAAGAAAGAAAGAAAGAAAGAAAGAAAAACCTGATACAATATTCAATAATGAAAGAAAGAAAGAATGGTGGTGAATGTTTACCACCAGCTTCTATAATGCAACTAAACCTGATTTAATAAAATGACCATGTCTATGTTGTATAGAAAGAAAATATCCCAATTAGTCTATGAAACATGAAAAGGATGATTTGTATCCTTATTTAATTGAAAACAAAAAAACAAAATAATCCAACTCATTCACCAATCTTTTCTGTTTTAAGGACTAATAAACATATTTCCCTTAACCCTCTTTTAATTATTTTAACTATAATAATTAATGCCCGTTGTTTTGAAATTAAAAACCACAAGTGATACATCCTGTATATGCAATAATGACATTGAGCTTTTCCAAAGATATACATGAAATTAATCGTCTGATATAATTATGGTATGGCGTGTTATCAGAAAACTACATAAAACATTAATTGCATATTAAATACGCCTACACTTGGAAGCCACTTATGAAACGCCTACACTTGGAAGCCACTTATGAAAACTTATTAAGTTTCTACTTTGTAAAAAATAGACTTATCAAGTTCACAAGTAGAAAATTGTTATATCAAAAAATGGAAGGAAAGCAAAACGTATCTGATCAAAAAATGGAAGGAAAGAAAATTGTTATATCAACTAAAATTGCCATGTCTTAATTTTTCTCTCATCTTTCTTGCTTTAGTTAAACACTTGTGCAGTATTAGCAATTTATAATTCCTTTTGTATGAATTAATTGTCTTTTTATTTAACAAGTTTGTATACCTCGACCTTGTTAAATTAATTGAGCTGAATGTTGTAGTTTCTGTTTGATCTCTTATATTATTCTCTTATTTTGGTGTAAAATATCGATGACATTAATTTCTTCATTAATATGTCCATAGTTAGAAATTGCAAATATGTTTTTCCAGAGAAAAAAAAATGTGTTGAATTTAAACTGGGACAAAAAAAAATGAAGCTAGTTGAGCCCTCGGTAAGTTCCCATACGCTCTTCCTCGTACACTTCTGTTCGATAGATTTTCTTTCTCTTTTCTAAACTAACTTCCTACTAACAGACTAAAAGGGAAAAAAATAAATATGACCTTGTACTAAATGTAATGCTATTTGGAGGTTTTCTACATCCACTTCAACTAGAAATTATGTAACAGTTATAGAAATTATGCTCATTTTGAAGAAACTCAATAGGAAAAAGATGTTATGAAATTAAGTTGGATGTTGCTTGCTTATTCATATGAACATGAATAAACTTTCAAGAAAGCTTTCTAAAAGCTCCCAATGACAGTCATTTAGCTGCAATAGACGTACTAAACTGCCAAAATGGTGGCTAATTTATTAATGAACATAATTCAGCCTTAGTTTTCCAAATAAACTGACTGCAAGCATTTTAGTAAATTATGTTATTGGCTTGGTCATGCACCTCTTTATTTTTTTGTCTTTCCTTTCAGGTACTGTGGAAAAGAGCTAGTTATGTATTGTGGGTCATGGATTTGGTGAAATCTCCAATTATAAATGGAAATTCCAGAACAGCACAGTGAAAGAACTATCTATTTCAAATTCTAAATAACAAGTACAGGGAATTATTATATGACAACAGGCTGAATTTCATTTTCTCATCATGTGAACTCGGCGCAGTTTTTGGTACCTTCTTGAATTACCAGAATTGAAGAAGTTTAGAGTGGTTGGCACTGAAAATACTGTCATAATGGAGGTAAAATCACAATTATAACTCAAGCATACCCAATTTTGCAATTGTTTGACAACTGGACTGTGTCCAGTTCATGATCATATGGACAATCATTTCTACTTGCAAATGAAATTATGTCTTTTTTCTTCCCTAGTTTATTTTCTTAAAGGCGTAAATAAATTGGGTATTTTTGAAACATTTTGGGTCTCGTATCGTATCTTTCGACATATTTTTAAGAAAAGTAGTCCAACACATGAAAAAATCAATTTTGATAAAGTTATCAGAACTAGTATATATTTAGTATTGGATGAAATTGCCATAAAAATCTAAAGAGTGATCAAGATAAAAAGGGATAACACCCCTAATCTAAGAAATTCCATATCTGTCACACTCATTGAACCATAATATTGCTAAACCTAGTAAAAATCATAATCAACACAAATCAATTTCTCCCTTGCGTAGCTTTCTTAAATATCCAAGTTCCTTCTACAACTAATCATGAAACCAACCAAATTAAGTGATCAACTAATCATGAAATGAACATAGTGCGAGACGTAATTACAGAACCACTAATTCATGTATAGCACCATAAATGAACTCTCTTCATTTCTCCGTACTATTTATATATCTACTATGTAGATCATCTCGCTTCTCATACCAACATATCAGAGGAGGTTTATTTTTTCCTCTCATTGAGCTCAAAAACTGAGGCTCAATGGAGGCAACCAATGAAAATAAGAATTCAGAGAGAAGATGTCATCCTTGTGTTCTATATTTGCTTATGATATTTGTTCAACTTGGTCTTGCCGGGCTGACAGTACTTGGTGACTTGGCATTAAATGATGGCATGACACCCTACACATTTGTAGTGTATCGTCACTTGATTGCCACATTACTAATCATGCCGTTTGCTCTGTGCAAAGAGAGGTAAGTATATTCTACTTTTCCATTATTATGCTTATGTAGGTTATATTGCTTATTGCAGATACCTCTGTTACAGCAGGGAATGTATATTGATGCTTAGTTTTGCATTTAGTAAGTTAAGATAAACTAATTCTGTGTATGTAGTGTGATAAACATGACAAGGTGTTGTTGGATCACTAGTTTATTTTTATTTTTATTTTTATTTTTATTTTTATTTTGGTACCATCATAGAATTTTAGGGTTCTAACATAATTAGCTTGAATTATAAATAAACTTATTTTCAGGGATGCACTGCGAAGGCTCACTAACTCCACATTTTTGAAGATTGTGCTACTTGGTTTTCTAGAGTAATCAATCTCTCTCTCCCTCTTTCTCTTCCATGCTCCTTCCCTCCCTCTCTCCTTTGTCTCATGAACCTAATTTTCCAGTATTAACTTGGATGAAATATTAGAAGTTCATGTAAATAAATTGTAAATAACATAAACAGAAAGGTCATGTGAGTGATGGAAATGAGACCATGTATGAATGCACAAACACACAAAAAATCTTTCCTTTTTTTTTTTTGGCTTACTGTGCTTTTGGGGTAAATATAAAGCTTTAATACAACACGGAATGCTTGGGTGATATATCATTTGTTATACCAGTAGTGTTACAAATATTGGATCCCTTATTTAATAAAATATGTATATATGCTAACTCAAGAATCTGTTTTTGGTTTATAACTAGGCCAGTAATGGACCAAAACATGTTTTTCTTTGGCATGAGGAGTACTTCAGCAAGCATCACCTCTATCATGAGCAATTCATTACCAGCAATTACATTTGTACTTGCCTGGATTCTAAGGTACTCTCTTCAACTTTTAGTGACATATTAATAGGAGTGAGTCTATAGTACTATGCATATCACGGGTTGATCCGTAATACGGTTCAATATTTTTGTTTTTAAAATCTTAATGGTTGATCCAAATCATTCAATATGATCCCCATATGAATATCTACTTGCAGACCGAATTTTATATTTTTGAGAATTTTTTTACTATTTTTTAAGATAGGTAGAAAATCACTTGATCTGGAAATTCTGAACCATCCAAAAACAGTCATTTTCTACCCATCTTAAAAAATAGTAAAAAAATTCTAAAAAATATAAAATTTGGTCTGCAATTACATATTCATGTGAAAATCATTTTGAACGGTTCTGATCGACTATTAGAATTTTGAAAATGAAAATATTGATCCGTATTACGGACTAAATCGTGAAATGCATAGTACCATAGACTCACTCTATTAATAGATAAGCAAGCCAGCCTGGCAACAAGTTTCAATATTCATCTTGGTACCAAACAGTACCAGCTATTTACCAGTCTGTTACTGATACATCAGTACTTAAAATATGATTTCTTTTCGCTCATCTTTAGGGCTTAATTAGTTCTACATTAATAGATTCTTTTCCTTCCTAATTTTTCGGTCAATAACCAAATAACTATTAAGAAACTGGGAATAGTAAATCAGGACAAGTAATTCAAGTAAAAAAACAGTGTATTTTCGTTAGAATAATAAAAAAAAGCGCCTGGATGCAACATTCATTGCCTCACTGTTTTTCCTTTCAAGGATCGAAAGAGTGAATCTGAGTGAAGGAAGCAGCAAGATGAAAATACTGGGGACTGTTATTTCGGCAGCTGGCGCAGTATCAATGCCTCTCTACAAAGGGCAATGCTTAGTCCGTGGAAAATCAGTGGGACATGTGTACCATCGTGGGGCTGCAAATAAAAACAGTATTTCTGGATTTTTCCTTCTACTTGGAAGTTTCTCTAGCTGGTCTTCTTATATGATTTTTCAAGTAAGTTATGAGTCTGGTGACTTCAATTTTTTTTATAAAATTTCTTCTATATATGTAAATGATATTAATCAATACATGACCGGTATAGTATAACCAGTGAATTTCATCATATTTGTCCGATTAGTGCTACTCTAGTTTTTTTTTTTTTAATTGTGGCTTGTTGTACTTCTCCAAGAAGTCATCACTTTGTAATGGTACAACTACAGCCTACCAGAAAGCGAAATTATTAAGTTCTACAGAATTAATAACCACATTTTTTTTGTTTTTATTGTAGGCTATGGTATTGAGGGATTATCCATTTGAGTTGACTGTTGCAGGACTGACATGTTTATCTGGTACGGTACTTGGTATAGCTGCTGAGATTATATTGGAGCATGATATTGCAGCCTGGAAACTACATGTTGGCTGGAAATTATACACAATAATTTATGCGGTAAGCCATTGAAAGATTGGTAAATGAAACATTGTTATACTTGTCATTCATGTCCAAAAGTTTTAGGTAATTACCAAACAAATTACACCTACCATTTTGGAATTGGGGAAGAGGCTTATACAAGTTACCAGAAAGTTTGCCTCTACTAAAACTAGAACAATTTCCAAAACCAAAATGGACCGAAAATCAAGTCAACCAGATTTCCTTGCATGTCCAACTTAGCCATATTTTTGCAAGAATTAAGTTCTCTTTTAGTGTTGGGTATATTGGCAAATGACCCATGTAATGCTGCTTTTTCATTGCAAACATGTGATTTTATGTTGTTTGAATTTGGAAAATAAAACCAAATATCTGGTGCGACTTACAGAAGCACAAACTTGTACTGGTCAATCCTTATCTCTTATCCATTCAGGGGCAAGCCTCCATGGTAAATGGTGCAAAGAAGGAACAAAGTAATTAAAACAAGAACAATTCCTAACTTTATACCCTAAGGGTATTGAATTAGAATTTAGAAAGACAAATTACTGAATTTTATAGTAAAAATTCTCTCAAAATTTTTTTTATAGTAAAAATAAACTGCTTCTGCATGAAAATGTAGGGCATAGTTGTTTCGGGAATGTCATTTTGCATACAAGGTTATGTGACAAAAGAGAAAGGACCTGTTTTTGTAACCGCCTTTAGCCCTTTGAGCATGATTGTTGTCTCAATTTTTGGACTTTTCTTCTTGGAAGAAGACTTGCTTGTCGGAAGGTATGCATATTACTCTTTGTTTGTGATCATAAAAATAAATTTGTACACTCCAATGAAATCTCAAATTTTTCATGTTTGAATTTGCCGAATAACAAGTACTGCCCCTTGTACAGTTTGCTGTTTGTTCCAAAGATGAACAAATAAACTTTTCCTAGAATTAGTACACAAGTAAACATGCATATTTATTTTCTCAAATTAGTACACTAATTTGATTAACATTAAAAAAGTAGATTATATAACTCCCTTCTTTTCAGGGATAGATGCTATTAGCAGTAAAAAGATTTTCAAAATGCTGCCAAAACTCAGCATCTGGAGAAGTTGTACCCGGATTAATAACTAATGGAAGTATCATACCAGAAAACATTATCGATCAGGATCAACTGTTGAACCAGAATAATTGTGCTAGGAAGAACAATATTCATCTTTTTATTATGAATGCAGGTTAATAGGGGCAGTTGTGATAACTTTAGGGCTGTACATGGTTATTTGGGGAAAGAGAGGAGACAACAGAGTGTTGCCTCAGGAGCCTCAAGAGGTTGTATTACCAGAGATCCCGATTGTGTTACCAAAGCAAGATATTCTTTTGTCACCGCACAATGGATCCTTGCCCTTGCCAAATATTTATAAATTTTGTATGACATCAGGAGTTGAGCGGCTGATGCCTGAATCCTGAATCCTGAATCCTAATGGTGCAGTGTTATTTAAAATATGATAAATTTGATATAATCGGAGGCATTAATATAGAGAGAAAAAGAATATAAGACTGTATTATATTTATGTGAGTGTCATGACATCTTATTCTTGACTCTAAATATATATTCTATGCATGACATGACATGACATGATATGATATGATAATAGCTGACAAAATAAAATAAAACGAGCTAGTGTCTTCATATAATATTTCTAGTTGTTGCTCTCAACTGCTTTCAGTTTGAGATATCTAATTTCGTTAACTGGTTTATCAATTATCACTTTATCAGCGCTGTGAACTATTTGATGTAAAGTATATATATAAATATAAACTTTCTAGGGCATATGTGCAAATGTATAGTATGTTATGAGAATATGTAATTCTTCTGAGACATGACAGAAAAAGAGCTCGAATTTACACAAATATCATAGAATGCACATGGTTTACATGTACCGAGACACCGACTTAAGCGGTTGAGTTGAGCCCCTCAGGCCTCAGGCTCAGCCCAAAAAAGTGTTCAGTAATTACCCATCCGATCGATCATAGACCGAGGGAGAGCCCCTGAACGGAGATGGAGAGGATCGGCGGCGGAGGCGGTGATGGCGTGAAGCAGTTGGAGGATTGTACCGTTTCCAAGTGAGTATCTCTCTCTCATTTCTCCAGTCTTGTGGAGCGATGCTTTCTCCATTGCTTTTGCAAATGGAGCCCACATGGTTAGAGATCCTAGGTTCTCCACCTTGATTAGGACGTCTGGAAATCAAGGGAATCGTTCTGTTGTTAGTTTAGTTCGGGTATAAATTGTTTTATTATATATGAGGATGAGGATATAGAGATGAGTGCACAATGGTAAATACAATACCTCAATTAAAAGTAAGAGAGATTTTTTTCCATTTATGAAGCATTTTACCAGTGGTCTAATCCAAGGAGTTACTATCCTATGGGTCTGTCTAACTTGATATCAGTACATTACGTACCTCAATTTTGAAATATAATAGGAACCTTTCTTACGCTCGATGTTTAAGCCTTTGGTTAGCCTCAATTTTCTGGCTATCACCTCCACAAAACACTAAAAATCTATTATCCCCAAAATATTGAAATATTTCTTGCTGGTAGATATGTACTGGTATAATTTTGCAAGGGACTTGACTTGACTGGCTGTTCACATTTTTTGTTTCTTCTACTCTGATTTTTTGCCTTTTCAATTTCAACTTGTAGGACTTGTATTATACTCTGTGAAACTAATAAATAAATTGTATGATTATCCATAAATGCGAGTGCGAGGAATAAAAAAAGTATCTTTGTAGTTGCTGTAAATTTGTATATTTGTATGTATGCAGTGCGGCACTTGGTACTTGGTTGTTCTCAATTGGCGGGACACTGCTAGCAATTCCTGTAGGTATAAAAAGGAAATCACTGGCACCTCTTGTTTTTTTCGGTACAACTGGTACCATGCTTGATATTATCATGGGAATCAGCCAGTGTGAGAGAGAACATGCAGAACGCCAAATGAAGCTTCAAGAAGAACTTGCCGCAAGTGCAGCTGTTGAGACTGAGAGTTGATCTTATTTTGAATTTCATGGTATTATAGTTTAGATTTCTGCTTTGTTTTTGTTTTTGTTTTTTTTTTTAAATCTTCGCTTCTTGTCTATGAGCTGAGTGGTGGACATCACCAACCTTTAGGGATTTGTTTGCTATTGATATTTCAAAATAAATGAAAAGTTCGATCTAGTGCAGTTCGTGTTGACATTTGTTTGGAAAAATCATTCCTTTATAAAGCTTCGGCAAGTAGTAAATATATAACGAGTAGAACTAGGATGTTCCTAACTTCATTAAGTCTCTTTGTAAAGTGTAAACTCAACTCTAACATTTATCGGATTAGTTTCAAACGATAAATCCAAACAATTGAAATCTTTCTACTTTACAAGTGATGCTTTTACATGCAAAAAAATTAAAATTTAAAATTAATTTTGTATATAGTCAAATAGTCCAAAGGCGTTCAAAAAATGAATGTATTAAAATTAATTTATAAACCTTCTAATTTTGACCACTTGACTTTGTACTAAATTAATTCGAGACTTTACAAATTTTATATGTAAACACATTACTCGTAAAGTAGAAGAATTTCAACGTTTGAATTCGTCGTTTGAAACCAATTTAATAGGTTTTAAGAGTTGAGTTCACAAAAGGACTTGGTGAACTTAGGAACACCCTAGTTCTACTCATATACAACTGTTAGGCTGAAGAATTTATTTTCTGGCAAGCAGGTGATTTTTAATCTTATTATTATTTAAGTTGGATCATTTAATTTTGTCCTTGAAATAAAAAAGAAGGGTAAATAAAATCTAGATTATTCAAAATTTGATGTCTGGATCTGTAATTATTCATCGTGAAAATGAGATCTGTTATTAGTCATACTCTCAGAGCGATCTTAAATGTAAATGTAAATAGCAAAAGGTTAGATCGTCAAGCACAAATAGATGTTAGATGTGGGTGTTTCTTTAGAGAGAAATCCAATACATGCAAGTGTCCGGCTCTCTTCTTCTATGATAGCAATAATTGAGAAGAAAAAGGAGCCGAGCAGATGGGTTCACTTATAACAGCCTAAAACGTTTCTTACTCTAAAACTATTCCGTCAGGTTTTATTCTTAATTGGCATCCTGAATAAAAAAATTAAACAACCAAATCAAAATTTCCCACCATACCTTCGTAATGAAATATTGAAAAAAAAAATACAATCTTGCATCATATAAAAAGCCTCTATAACTTATTGCAAACTCAAAACTATTAATTTAACATCACATAGTTTAACAGAGACTAATCATCTCAGCAACAAGCTCACTGCATGACACAATAACTTAATCCAGGTCTAAACATTATAACATTAACAAATGATGATATTTGAACAAATAATTAATAAGGTCGGTATCGATAATCCATTCTTGATGCCCTACTGCCGCTTCCTCCACCGCTGCTGCTGCTGCCGCCACCACCACCACCGCCGCCACCGCCACCGCCATGCCCATAACCATACTGCAGTGAATATTATAACAACATGAATACATTTCGTGATAAATGTTGATATATTATACACATATACGTATTTCTCAGTGATTTCCCCCAGTTCCATGCATTCTTGGAAAGCTAAAACCCTGATTGTTCTCACTGTGCCCAAAACACCCATCCTTTCAGATCAAAAGAGTAACACCAATGTTTTGGTCATTTACAAATCTAATTGAAATAAAGGTAATGTCAAAACATGAAGTAATTACAGTTACATCAAGACCAAAATTTTAACTCATTTTTAAGTTCATAATAATTCAAACAAAATCAGGAATCATTATTGAAGTTAATTTGATTTTACTAAAAAGTAGCTGACAAGAAGATAAGGCCCATTAGAGCTAGTTGCAAACACTCGGAAGTTGTTACTTGTAAGTAAATATAGAAAAAGAAAGCTGTTGCCTACTTCACCAGTAAATTGTCATTTCACATATCCCCAGGCAGCATAGAGAAGATTTACAGCCTATAGTTGATGGGGATTGAAGTTTGGCCTGGATATCTGCTGGTAACTCATGATCACGGTGGAAAGGATGCAGGGATAATTTTTAGTGGGCTCAGCTAGGAAGATTAGGTAGGACAAAGGAATCATTGTATCTCCAGAAATTTTACATATGGATCAATTATCAGATGCTTTACAATAGATAATAGTACTGGTCACATTTAATTTTTGTCAGTTTTAGAAAAAGATCACTGGTATCAATGATAGCAAATTTGCATTAGGAATGTTTATGGCTTGGTACTTACACTGCCATAATCCATGCCACCATAGAGTCGACCATAAGAACGCATAGGACCATAGCCTCCAAAGGCCTCTGCTGAAATTGGGTCGATAAAACCTCCAACCATACCACCTAAGATGCCACCTTCCCTGTCCCTGTCTCTGTCCCTGTCCCTGCTCCTGTCCCTGTCCCTGTCCCTGCTCCTGTCTCTGTCTCTGTCTCTGTCTCTCCCACTTCCACCTGCTTCAAGTGGTGCAGCTGAGTCTATAAGAACCTGCATCATTATGATAAAGGAGGACTCTTAAACTCTTATTTTTGCCCTTGTGTTTAGTTTGCTGTCTAATTCTAATATTGGATTTGTCTCCACCAATAATATATAAACAGCCTCTAACAGGACTTCAAGTACAGCATTACCACACGGGTATGAAGATTCAATGTGGTTTAAATCAAGTTGGACTGGTAAAGGCAACTAATAAACACATCACACTGCTAAGAAAACAAATTTACAAGATTTGAATTACTCCTTTGCTCATAAGAGATAATTTTGCTATATACCTCTTGTCCCAGAATCTCATGGGTTCTGCGTTGCACGCGATCGGCCGCACCATCATCAGCAAAAGTTACAAAACCAAACCCCCTATGACCTGATTTTTTGGGATCCTGCTCAATGCAACACAACAATAAGTATTGAGCGATGCAATCTGTATCAATATTTTTAGCTTGAAGATCGAAGTAATTTAATCATCATACATTTATGATAAAACATTATACTCAATAAACTCAGCCATACTCATCTCAATTGTAGACCAGTATACTTAGCTTGAGGATCTATGGCCGAGTAAGGCCCCACTAAGGGTGGCACAGAAAACTTTACCAGGAGTTCATGGGAAAAACAAAGTGAACTTATCTTATAACAATACCAATACCAGTACAACATAAATTGTTGCAAACCCCAAAAGGAAGATCAGATTACCTTAGGAATGTATGCATCAATGACACGGCCAAATCTGCTGAAGTAGTTCCTCAGATCATCAGCATTTGCTTCTAAAGGAAGCCTTCCAATAAACAATTTCTTACATGAACCACGGGGCGCTGCTCCAAGAAAAGATCCTACTCCTACAGAACATTACAATCAAAGTCTTATTACAATAAAGCGAGCAGTCAAATTATGATTTCATATTAGATAATCAACAGGCCAGATAATTATGTTTACTTTTGCTAATATTACCATCACCGTTATTATTGGATTCTTTCAGGTTTTAGTTCTACCCAGTTTCGGTCTTAAAGCAAGTTAACATGAAACAATATTAAGTCTTGAATATTTAGTGCAAACCCCCAGAAACCTTATTCAGCTAAAAAAAAGAAAACTAGCCCAAGTAATTGTTTCTGGCCACATGCAAACGAAAATGAAGCCAAAAAATTCTGCTAACCAACAATGCAATTAGTTGATAAAAGAATGAATTAAATTAGATAAGTAGCCTTCAGAAGAATACATACTTCCAAAAGGGGATCCCGGGTGATCGTAAAGAGTAGGCGTACCCAGGGCTGCATATCTCGTAGCTGCTGATATATATGCACTATAGGCACCATAACCCCCTCCTTGGAATGCTCTGCTTGGGTACCTCATGTCATCCTCCTTTCAAAGCAAATGGTAAAAATACAACATTAGAACAGCATAATTTTCAAACTGATCCATCAATAAGTTTGTTTACAACAAGTTTTAGCCTGAACAAGTTTACAACAAGCAAGTAGAAGGTACCTTAGGAGTAGCACGGTCCACAACTACAGTACTTCCCCCAAGTTCATGTGACTCATCCATCAACTTATCAACTGAATCTGTTAAATCAATAAAATACTTATTACAAACTGTCTTACTGGAAAAAACATAAATCAGCATTGACAAAATTCCCATCAAGAACAAAATTGCAAAACTAAACAATTTACCAGAACTCTGATATGTAATAAACCCAATTCCACGATGGCCCTTTGCACCTGGCTCCTGCAAAAAAATACAGGGATTGTCGAGCCATTTGTTAATGAGAGGGTATGCAAATATACTTGTTGCTTGAACTAAAATAAATATCAAACTGTCTGCTGTTTAGATACTGGAATATTCGCGTATACAGTCATGTACATAGAATACGCTTGCATAGTAATTAAAATTTCAGTATGCATAAAAGTGAGATAAACATTAGAAATTAGTATACGGCCTAATAAAAGAACAAATCAGTTGGTATCTTCTTACTTTCGGCATGTAAAGATCTGTGATCTCTCCATAAGTTTCAAAATGACTGCAAGACATCAAACCATAAAATTAAAAATAATAGCATGAGGAATGTAAATAAAGAAGTCGTATAGTTAACCATCCAATAATTCCATGGTACCAGCAAAAGCATTTTCTTCTCTTATCTTATATTTAATGTTTGAGTATTTGAGATTTTCCATCTACTAACCTACGAAACATAGACTCATCGACAGATTGTGGAATCCTGGCCACAAATATCCGAGTTGCTTTTTTATTGCTTGTGTTTCTCATTTCTTCCTAAAATCAAATATAAATCACAGTTAGTAGGGAAATCAATAGATCCCTACTTAGAAATATAAGAAAATATGTGTAAAACAGTCATATCATATATATGCACCTTTGGTGTAGCTATCTTCACTTCCAATGTTCTATTTCCCATAACATGTTCGCTATCAAGTGCCGCCTACAATAACACGTCAGATAATAAGATGACTTTTAACCAGTGCTATGACATAAATGAGGGCTCACTTTTAATTAGATTTCTGTTCAGATGTTAATACTATCTGTCCTTCAGAAACAAATCACAAAGGGGTATTTTATGGCCCAAGTTCAATCTCAGCCAAAGGCTGGGAACATACACCCAACCTAGCATGGTAAGAGCCATGAGTACATATATCTATTGTCTACAATGCCAATCACAACTAAATAAATACAAAACAAGAATTGCAACATAAAAGACTGGTTCAACAACAAAAGCATTTTATAAATCATAGACATTAAGTACATTTATCTACTGTCTATAAGGCCATGATTTAATAATTACAAAATCAGGATTGCAACGTTAAAGACTGCTTTAGAAGTTAAAAGGCATTACAAATCCACAGGTTGTAACAGGATTTTTTTGAACTCTTTACTCATTCAACATAAGTAGGTTCCAGATATTAAAGCATTAGAAACACATTTCATGGTGAGTTGAGAAGTTTTTGTTTATACTGAACTACATATGATGTGATGTACTATTTTGGCATCACATGCCATGTTTTAGTTGGTAATTTTTTGTATCATTAGGACTGCTATTATATTTTATCACATATATACATTCCTTGTATGGTGATATTTGAAAATTTGTGAAAAATGGCGGTATACACAAGTCATTGGTAATGCATACATGATTTCTGATTATTTTAGTGAACACAGAAAAGAAAAAAAGATATTACCGTTGCATCATCAGCTGATGCAAATGTTACGTAGCCAAATCCACGAGACCGGCCAGTTGACCTCTCCTGTTATTTGAAAGATGCATTTTTTTCATATATAATAGCTTCATTCTGAAATAAAATAATTGAAGGATAGATAATACTCTTGAATTAATATATAAAAACAGTAAAACCTAAGCAAAAGAAAAGGAAAAATTCAAATTGACCTTCATAACAATGCAATCCACAATCTTTCCAAATTTGCTCATGTATTCTTCCAAACCCCTTGAATCAACGTCCCATGGAATTCCAAGTACCTAAGAATTCATACGAAAAATAAAGGTTCTTAATTTCACTAAAAATCTAAATCAACAAAGGGGAGAAAGGATAAAAAAAAAATAAAAAAAAAAAAAACTAACCACGAGCTTTGTAGACATAGTTTTTTCGCGCATTTCATCCCTGTCCATTTCTGTAACTCTCTCTCTGTTTTCTCTTTCTCTCTAGCAAGCCTCGCAAGACCTCACTATGTACCTGAGTCTCTCTAGACCACTGCTCACCTCTCCTCGCACTCCCCTCTATGTTTCGCTCAGCACTCTCCTACGCATATAATTCTAGTTTGTTACTAACACACAATATCTTGCGTCGTTCGCCCCTTAGGTTCTCGACGAAATTTGGAGAAGAAGAAGAGAAAAGAACAAAACAAAGCAGGGACAAAGCAAAAGGACAAAAAACAGCGGTCAATCGCGGTCTCAGACGCCATTGTTATCTTACCTAGCCTAGCCTGCTCCGCTCGCAAAACGCGAAACCCTAGATCTCAGATCCTCCGCGAAACCCTAGCGCTACGGAAGAAGAAATGAGGAATGAAAGTTAATGGTAGAGTCAGACCAGGTTTAATTTTGGAAAATAAGTAGGGCCCGCAAGTAAGCGACTGTAGTGGCAGCTGTATTAATTATACATACGTGTGGATCCGTAATTCTTATTATCGCCCAAATTGTTAAATTTCTGACAGGAATCTCCCCATTCTTAAGCCTTTTTTTTTTATGTGACTCTATTTTTATGCTAAGAGCATCTGCATCTGAAACTCTTGGAATTTCTAAATCTATTTCACAAATGTAGATGGATTTCATATTTAGTAATTTTATTCAATAGTTTAAAAATATGAAACTGTTTCAAAACTCTGACATGACGAAATAATCGATCCTTATTCGCTGAATTTTTAATATTATTTTAATTAAACGCTATGTGGCAATTAAGAAACTCTAATTTTAATTTCAAAGACGTAGAGATTTAGAAATTTAGATAGTCTAAAATTTTTAAAATTTTGTTAACAGTTATTTAGAAACTCCAAGAGTTTTAGAGATGCAAATACTCTGAGTATGTTTATCCGTCAATTACTGTGATTAAAAACTAAATCTTGAGTTGAATTTCAGCATTCTAATCAAATAATCTTGAGTACATTCTTATGTAGTTTCAAGATATGTAAGAAGGCAAATGAGTGTCATAACTGTTCCATGGTTTGCAAATTTTTATCCTGTTTAAAGTACATCCTTATGTGGGGGTATTTATAGCAAATTTATATAGGTTTCCTTGCTTTCTTTATCCTCTCTCTTTTATACTTTTTGGTGAAATTGTGGTACTTCTTAGTTCTAATGAATGGCTAAAAAAAAAGCCTATCTGGAATTTAATCAACTGGAATGTTATCATTATGAATAAAAGTTCCTTTTAGCATAACTTATTACATAAAATAATCCATGTGATGTAATTCCTCTCATATGAATATACTGGTATGGTAGATTCTGAGACACAT
Organism: Carex scoparia; assembly: GCA_024447655.1. NCBI lineage: Eukaryota > Viridiplantae > Streptophyta > Magnoliopsida > Poales > Cyperaceae > Carex > Carex scoparia. The sequence goes on from JAJHPE010000015.1 coordinate 5,390,203, forward strand.
CAATATCATTTTACTTTTGATTAATCAGACAGTCAATTGAAAACAAGAGAAAAAACATATAGTATAGAATTACAAAGTTTCTTTGAAAGGAAAACATAATTTACATAGATAAATGAAACAACAAAAGAATAACTTATATTCCCTTTTTTTTTCTCTTAACCTTCAATTTTCCTTCACAAAAAAGCACAATAAAACCGCTTTTAAATTTATCTAATACATTATACAACAAGGGACGAAAAACACTAATAAAGCATTAAGTAATGCATCTTAACCATTTCGGCTTTCAAGTGCTGAAGCCGCTGATTCGACAGTGCCAAGCAAGCAAGTGTACAATTTTTGTTTCAACTGATCAATTCTGTCAGCAAAACCTTCAGCTGTGGGACCTGTGTCGTTCGTCAGTTGATCCAACCAATCATTAATTTCCTTTAGTTGAGACAATGTGACAGCAATTAATCCTTCCGCATCTTTTCCTGATTTATCCTTTCCCATCTTTTTACTATTAACCCTATTTGTCTCCAACTTGAATCCAGACTCCAGTGCATCCTCAAGAAAATTAAGGAACCAAACTTGGCTCTCTCTACGCAGTGTGGCCCATGTTTCTTGCATCTCCTTCATATTGTCACCTCGGGCCCACTCCATTTTTTCGTTTACTGGCTCATCTGAGTTTTTGGGTGTACTGTTAATTGAGTTTTTGTTTTGAGACTGCAATGACTTTTTGGTTGGTTTTTCTTTTTCCACTGGGATTTGTTTTTGGGTGACTTTCCATACTATGATGCTTGGTTGGTTTATCAGACGATAAAAATGAAAGAATTTGGTGAGAGCAGTATGTGTGCTTTGTTCTGCAGCTGACTTGCGTAACTCAGCAAACAAACTGTCAAAAAAAAAAGGTAAAAAATAAGAATGAAGGTAAAAATCCAAAGCAGTAGAAAATAAATTATGACCATTTAAGTTGAAAATATAAGACAAGAAACTAACTTCAGGCCTTTAACAATAGAGGCAGCTGATGTAGCTTCTCTTTGGGCTTCTGCTGCAACTAAAAGTGCCATGTTTTTCCTTCTCAAAAGCCCCTTGTTTAAAAAAAAAAAACAGAACAAATATATAAGAAAATTAGGTAAAAACCTTTATTGAGAATGATGCCTTAATTAATAAGAAATTAGAAAAAAAAAAAATGCAACTACCTTGCCAGGTTTCAATAGGCTAGAAGGTAGAGAGTTCCATGGAACAGGATCTGTACTTCTTTTCTTACTACCAGTAAGAGCTGTACCATTTGTAACAGTCAAGCCACTCAGTATTGGCTGAGAAAAACTCTCTACTGCTGCTTGTTTTCCGTTTGAACTTGACTTTGTTGAACCCTTTAGTGGTGTTATAGACTCTCTCCTTCCACTCTCCTTGGTGCTAGACATATTAGATATAGAAGTACGGTTTGTCGAGGGGGAATCATATCGAGCTCTATCTTTCAACCTATCATACCTCGACATAGCAACAGAATTGACTGAAGAGGTTGTGTTTGACTTTAGCATATCCTTTGAACTTGAGAAATCTTGAGACAAATTGAGAGATGTATTTGGAGAAATGATGTTAAATCGTTTGAATTTTGAGATATCTTGTTGTCTGATTTGGGATAAGTTGGTCTGAAATGGTGAGGGAGAGGTCGTACCAGGCCGATCCTGCAATGCTACACCAAATATCATTATATATAGATACAATAGATTTTGCTTCCATGGCAGTACGAAATGGGTATGTGCCATTCTCGAAAAAATAAAAAACAATTTTTGGGAATGGTATATGCTGGCATGTACCATATTATTTTGGGTACATTTATAGACTTGTGCATAAGGTACCAGTAAAAGACAGGATCATGTGTAATTCTAAATCAAAGAGGAAACATACCTGTGATTTAGCCTCTGGTTTAACCCTTGAAGGCGTAGCACGTCTGTTATTAATCTCATTAGGACCACTAGAGCCACCACTACTGGGCCTCTGATCCTCACCATTTCCCACCTCCACATTACCACCACTATTTTTCCCGTTATTTCCAGAAATGCCATTCAAGTATCTAGAAGTCACTGCCCCTTTCTGCTCTCTCATAACCACCTTCTTTTGTGGGTTCTCTTTCTCTCTCTCTGGTGAACTTCTCTCTTCTTGCTTTCCTTTATTAAATAAAGCTCGCTCTTTGTTACCATTCACTGCCCCATCACCTACCTTCTCGTCATCTCCATTAGTCTCTGAAATAACAGAACTATTCTTGGTAATTCCATTCATATAGCGGGATGCCACAATCTGTTTTTGTTCTTTTATGATTACTCTCCTGGCTGGGTTCTCCTTCTGGATTTCAGTACTTAATTCATTTGATTTAAACATCTCTGGTAACCCTGTTGGGGTAGACATGTGCATTAAATCCTTGGGATTTCCCACGCATGCATTTCTACCTGGTACTGGTCTGACCCCAACTAGAACAGGTACTGGTATTCTTGCTTCAACTTTGTCGACATAAATGAATTGGCCCAGTTGAAGTTTGTTTGATAAGATTAGTTCATTGTCTTCCTTAGAGAGAGAAACATAAGTACAGTGAGAAGAGTCGGATACTTTTATGAAGAAGCCATGATCCGGGAATAATTCAGACCCATTAAGAGCTGGTACAATGCTTATGACTTGGAGAAGAATGGAGCGGTACTCGCCACATATTTTAGTGTCAGAGTTTATGTTTTTTAGAAGTTTAATTAGAACTCCTGGGGTTAGAGATGCCATTGCCTTGATGCTCCTGATAAGAGAAATAAGGAAAATGAAAGTCACCAAAATAGAATGAGGTTTAATTGGGTTGATACTTTTTTCTGTCCTTTTCAATTTTTTTTTTCCTTTTCAAAACTGACTAAATTTTAAAAGGGATGAAAAGAACTAATTACCTACATGCATATCATAGGCGGTAGATTGAAAGTTCTATTTTAAGATAGGTAATAAGCCTAAGTTCTATACTATTGTCACACCCCAGATCCGGGGCAGAACAGTCTGGTCAAATATATTTATCCTGACTTAATAATATTAACAAAACTGTCACACCCCAGATCTGGGGCGGACAGCCAGCCGCGTATAGTTATCCTAAAATATATGCAAGGCAGTTTACATTTGTATGCATTACCCATAACACAATTTAAAATACCGCCATAATTCTATTGTTCTCAAATATTAATAAGTAAAGTGCATAATTAATCAAAAAGAACCATCCCAATAATTTAAGAGGATATTGAACAAAACAAAATATGGTGAGTAGCAATTGGATAGTAAATTTCACCGTACTCAATTCACCGTACAGTAAATATTCAGTAATAAAAAATATAATTCAGTATATGTGGTTTTAACCAGTTGACCAAATGGAAGAACAGACAATCAATAAACCATACCAAAATGACAGTTATTTACAGTCAATCCAATCATATAATTATCGTGTTATGCATGTAATGCAACAGTTCGAATAATGCAGACAATCAGGAATGCAACATGCAGAAATGACAATAATTTATTTCTACATATGAATAAATATATTCAGAAATTCCACACTCTTACGACTAAGGCAAATAATACTAGAAGTAATTTATTGACAACACCCTATTTGTCAATTTCATGCAACAATCAGTTTGAATATGCAGAACAAGACTAGAAACAGAAAAAATACAAGAACACGTAAATCTGCACCTATTAATGAGGGGCACGATGCGACTCAAAGTCAAGTTCGTTGTTCTGCAAGCTTATCAGATGGGCATGTTCGATTCAGGTTTGTAGAGCTCATATTGTCGTTCTGCAAGCTTATCAGATGGCCATGTTTGATTCAAGTTTGTAGAGTTCATACCTACATCTTATAAATTACAAGTATGAATCAATAATCCATCATGTATATATTTTTATTAGATTTTAGGAATTCATTTCAAATCTCCTAAGAATTCATACTAACGACAAGAGTAGTATCAAGACTAGAAATGATAAACATATTTGTGACTTAACTTCTTTTAGAAAACACAAATCATTTATATAGTCATGGACATTGACTAGTACACAACGGGTACACATGAAAAAAAAATGCAAAGTCTCATTCTTAAGACTATAATAACCTTCAACAAAAATTTCCAAAACAGTTTAAATTTATGCTAAAAACTTCACAAAAATAGTGGCGTGTTCTATTAAAGGTTTATGTCAAAAAGCCGAAACTATACCCCAAAATTGTTTCCCGATAGTTAGCCAATAAACCTCTTAAAGACCATCTCTAACAAAAAGAACCCTCGATGCATATGTAATATAGTTTTAGAGATTGCTCATTAAATTTTTTTTTAGTTAGCAAAAAGACTCTTATGTAAAAATTTACTTGTATGTACTAAAACAGTCACATGATTTTATATACTCAAGAAAACTCTTTTCTTTCACAATACAATTATTCAATAAGTAGACCTTGGTCTGACATAATTTTGTTTAATAGATCAGGATGTTTGACTCCTCTTCTTCCTATTTGAAAGTACACTGAAAATGTTAAAGTTTGGTGAAAGAATCACTGAAAAATCATTTGTAAACCGAAAGTTATGACCAGTTTAAGTTTGCGACAGATTCTGGAAATTCTGGTACAAAATACTGTTGGACTGAACCAGTCAAATCAGTGCTGCAGAGCTGTAGGCATGGAAACCAGTACCAGAAAACAATGGGGTGCTGGTACTATTGTCAAAGGGCTGTAAAGACACTTTAAGAACACATAAAAATCTATAAAGAACTGAAATATATTTACGAGTGAAAAATAGTATAGCAAACTATTTAGCATGCATATATGTACTTTTTTTTTTCAATGGAAGTCATCGCCTAGATTACTAGAATTAATGCTACATAGATTTTCCCCTATTATCCGAGATGAATTATGAGAATAAACAAGGTACTCCAATATAAAATTATTCATATTTTGCAAATTACATCATTATACTTAATAGAAAGTAATCCATTGTAAATCGTATCAATATGTAAGAACCCATTCTACCAACCATATTGCATTTTCGAAATAAATGTGATAGTTTAAAACCGCTCCAATAGGTTTCATTTGCAATAATTTAAAAGGAATGTTATCGGGTCCAATACCAATTGGTACAAACCCAATAAGAAAAGTACAACACAATGCTCATTATTTATCCTAAAATTAAACAATCCTTGATTTTAATAAAACTCTATTCTATTTGATGCAACTTGTTTTCAATATGCATATGCTTGATGATGGATACAAACTACACATATCAAGCTCGAACGACTAGAAATACATTTTTATTTTTTTCCAATTTTCCCTTTAGTTTAGTGCCAATTTCCAAAATTTCCTCAAACTTGAATATTTCCAAAATCTCACGAAATAAAATTCTTTATAGCAACTAACAAACTAAGGTATAGATAAAATTCCAAGTTTAATCATGTTGCATATGATATATGCTAAATTGACGAAATTTGACCCCAAAAAAATCGCATAAATTGCTAAAATTTTCAAAAATCAAGTTTGACATCACTTTGAATTCCCTGAAGGTTTATAATATAAATTGACAAAAATTAAGTATCTTGAGTTTCTTCTCTAACCATATGAGAATTGAGTAATCAACTAAGAGGGAAATACCATTGATCAGGGGAATTGAATTACTTTGCCCTACTCCGCCACCATTGGTCGTGCCTCATCAAGTTCGCCTCGGCTCTTTCGAGAAGGAAAAACTGGGGTACATATACACGAGAGAGAGAGAGATAGGAGAAAGCGTAAATGAGTTGGTGAAATCTCCTCTCTCCAAGAGAGGAGGACGGAGAAGAAGACTTCTCCAAGTGTTAGTGTTGCACACGTTCGTTTATCCCGGAAAAGACTTGTAAAACGGAATTGATCAATGTTAGTGCAGTTGAGAGAGAGAGAGAAGAAAGCAGAGACCAAAAAGCAAGAAAGCGTAAGAGAGAGTTGGTGGAGAGAAGAAAGACGAATTCTTTTTGCACGGTTAGTGCAAAGTGCAAATTAAAAGGAAGTTATCTCTCTTTTCTTTTTCTCTCTCTACTCTATTTGTTTTCATCTCTTTCTCTCTCTAAAGTGGGCCGGCGCGGAACGTGAAGCGCACCCCTCTGCATTGACTCAAAAAGGAATCTTTGAGTTAATGAATATGTGAACCATCCAATCTGCTTTAATAGTCGTGCAAACTAGATTTGCACTAATATTAAAGGACAGCTGTGTTAAAATCAGACGGTCGACATGAATTAAGTCCAAAGAATCCTTTTTGAGTTAATGCAGAGGATACGTGTTTGGTATCTCTTGCCTTTGAAGTTAGTTTTTCATTTGGGCCCCTCTTATTAGTAATTTAGTATCAATTGGTGTATTTGTTAGATTACACTTTTACCTTTATCTACTCCAATGTCCTTTTTTCCTTTGTGTGCGCGCAATTTGCATGAATGAAAATTTACGAAGATTTTACATTGCGATTTGCGGGATATAATTGATATGAAAATAGAAAAAAAATTGAAAATGAACCATTTGAATATATGAAAATTAAATAATAAAAAATATGCTAGAATGTGACAATTTATCTATTTTACAATTATATTTAAGTGGCTATTATTTGACAATTAATCGTCATGTCAAATTGTAGAAATTCATGATGGAAAAGAAAACTACGAAGATATATTATCAGAAACTTTTTTATTTTTTTTATGTAATTTGGTTCTTCGTAAAAATTCAAAGGATGCCTAAATAGAGTAATTTAAATATAAGCTGGATTAATGACAGGACCAGTGTATCTAATTATTTTTGTAATAGAACTTAATTTTGTTAGAAATGCAGTTATAATAATCATGAAATAGAATGTGATTGTTTAGCCTACAAAGATTTGTATAACAAACTCAAAAAGTTTAAGATTTGGTCCAGATGGCTTTGGACCAAACACAGTCCAAAATTTCTAAAAATCGTACGATTAAAGTCCGAACAGTTGATTCAAACCGCTAACGTGATTTTCATATTAAAATGTGCTGAGATACTAAATTTTATATTTTTTTGGCAAAATTTTACTATTTTTTTATATATGTACAAGATCACTATTTTTGGACCGTTTAGAAATAGTGATGTTGTATGCATCTAAAAAAATAATAAATAATTTCCAACAAATATAAAATTTGGTCTCTGAGCACATTTTAATATGGAAATCATGTTGAGCGGTTCGAATCGACTGTTCGGACTTTAATCGTACGATTTTTAAAGACTTTAGACGGTGTCCGATCCAAAGCCATTTGGACCAAACCTTATCGCAATTGTAAATACTTCATAAACTATTATTAAATTATCCATTTTTAGCACATTCCCGAGCGAATAGTTGAATTAAACAAACTTTTGAATTATTCCCAAACTATTTTGCTAAATATTGAAATTTACAATAATTAACGAACTATTACATAATTATTTGTAAAATTTTGTTTTCTATTAACTTCAGAATTTTGTTATATATATTAATTTGCATTACAAGAAACATATAATTTCTAATTGAGGAGGGTTCAAATGCCTCCATCATGCCTCCATTTTTAAAAACTTTAATAACTAAAAATCTAAAACTTAAAAGTCAAAATAAAACCGTTGGATATAATCTACATCATTTTATCTATGCATATGTAAAAAATTATGACATTCCAACTTTATTTTGATCGTCATCAAGAGCTTGTAAAAAATGTAATAATGTTGATAATTTAGATACGTTGATTTTTCAACTTATTGATTCACATATAAACAAAATTTAAATGTGCTAGTTTTTTATGAGCATATAGAAAAAATAATATAGATCATATCTAACGGTTTTATTTTGACTTTCAACTTTTACATTTTGAGCTATTAAAGTTTTTTAAAATGGAGGCACAAAAAATAGAGGCATTTGAACCCTCCTCTTTCCAATTATATCCCTATAATTCTTGAATGATTAAGTTTAGGCTTGGTCAAAATTTTCCAATTATAGTTGTTATTATGACCACTAGTTATTTTTATAGTAATCCCAAATCCTAAGAACCATAATTTTTTTGGATCCACCTAGTTGTCCCCCATGAAACGTCCCCTATCTGTCCCCCGGATAAAAAACAGTTAAAACAGCTAAAAGACAAAAGTTAACGCGTAAAACGGTTTTGAAAATGCGTTAATCGCTAAAATTGCTGCGGAACGTAAAAACTTCCGATAGTATTCATTCCAAAGAACAAATGTATTCAACCATAAACACAAAAGTATTCAACTACGATCTGCACTTTAAGAACGGCAAATAATCATTCGGGGGCCGCAAAAGTCATTTGAACGGCAAACCGTCCGTCAGTGGGAGAAAATCAAATGTCCATATCAAGACCGTACTTAACTGTGGGGACCATTAACATTGAAAGTGACATGGAAGGCAGTGAGAAATATTCATTATTGCATACACACTTTTAATACTTAATATGTGAAGTATATACTCATTTCTATTATAGTATTTATTTTAATGCTCAAAGTATTCATTTTAACAAATATTTATTTTACATACAAGTATTAATCTCATTATGTTAACACAATAAAATGAAATATTCAACAACACAATACAATTAAGTATTCAACAACACAGAATAATACATGATATACAGATATGTATTCAACACAATACAATGAAGTATTCAACAACACTGTAAAATGTATTCATTATAACAATATACTGATACCAGAACTTAATCATATATTATCAAAATAGGTTCAACACATAAAAGGAACATGTATTTATCTCAAATTTGTAAGGTATTCAAACTTAAAGAGACATGTATTCATTAAACAATATATAATAATTGTTTATAAAAATTAAAATCAACATATTCACCTAAAGTATTTATAGATAAAGTATTCATCTTGTATGAGCATAAAATCTTACTCAGTCAGACTTCTAAAATAATTATCTATTAGAAAACACTTGTCATTTTAAAGTATTCATCTGTTTTGATGAAAATATTCATTATAAAACACAATGTATTCACTTGATAAGTATTTATCAGAAAATACTCATTCAGCAAAAGAAATGCACCAGTCATTAATAAAAATATCAATGACTTAACACTAAAGTATTCATCCATAAATATAAAGTATCCACTTACAAAGTACAAAGTACAAAGTATTTACCTGATAATTATTTACCAGCAATTATCAGTCAGCAAGAATTCTCAAATATCAGTCAACAATAAAAGACGAAAAATCTCGAATTAATTAAGCATACATTGTGATTCAAACTGAAATATCAGTGATTCAAACAGAAATGACAGATAATTGAATAAAAGATATAGAATAGAAATCCAAAATACAAAAGGAAGAACAGATGATATAAGTATAGATCAAAATAAGAAGTCGATCCCTAATTTCTGGACAGATCGCGGAGAGATTGCCGATTCAATAATCCGGGTTTGGTGTCCGACGGAGAGATCGACGGGGAAGGAAGAAATACAAAAGCGCGCCGCAGTTGGAAAGAAATAAAATTCAAAATCGTGGAAGTGGGGTCCGAATGATTAGTTAATTACAATTGAATTAAGCTTAGAACTTAAGTTCCGCCAATAACCGCTTCGCGGGGGACTATTAGGGGACATGACAACGGGTATGTTATAATTACCCAATTTTTTTTAAATAGAATCAAATTTAAATATTTCAAAAAAACAAGCACTATTGATTTAGTTTCTACAAAAAAAACAACTCCACCGTGCTCCACCGATCCGCAAGATCAGTGGAGTCATTTGCTATTAATTTCCGTAGTCACATTGTATAGATTGGTCATAACATAGCCCCATCGATCCTGCGGATCAATGAAGCAAATGTGTTTTTGCCAGATCAGTGGAGTTGTTTTTTGTAGAATCCAAATCAATAGTGATCGTTATTTTGAAATATTTAAATTTGATTCTATTTACAAAAAAAAAAAATAATAACCCCATAAAAAGCATAGAAGGTAAAAAAAGTTGTTGGAAAGGGATATAATAAAAAAAACGTTGTTTGAGGAAAACTGAATTATTTTTTTTATTTGTATTTCAGTATCATTATTAAGATTTTAAAAAGTTAAGATATGATAAAAACATAACAACGAATGTATTTGAATCCTCTTTAATTTATATACATTTAAAATTAGGAATTTTCGTTATGGTGCACAATTTACAAATAAAAGGCATATTTCTATTTTGTGTGAACCATCATAACAAAAAAACAAAAAATAGCTACTCATTTTGAACTTGTGCTTTGAATTTATGTAGTTCTTCGTCAAGGGCGGAATCATAAAATAAGAGAGGGTTAATCAAAATTTTCATAGTAAAATATAATTGTAAGGGACGAATCTGTATCCCCTTAGGTTACTTTCGGCTAGAATTTCTAAATTTGGACCGTTCTTTAACTCGGTCCGAATTTCAAAACAGACTCTATATTTGCAATAGGTACTGAATTTATTGTTGACCCAATTGAGATTAAATCATGACCATTCATTTATTGTTGTACCCCCAAGTGTCTAGGGTAGAGAAGGAAATACGTGACATGCCGTGTCGTGACGTGATAAACACGCCATGATTTAGTGACGTGACGTGATTAATTTTTTTTTCACATGATGTGACCAAAATGGTAGCGGATGGTCATGTCACGTGAATGGTCACGTCGTGACCATACGTGACGTGACCACACATGACATAACGTAAATTAGTCACGTCAATTTTTTTATATTTTAATTTAAATTGTTGAAAATTTAGAAAAAATATATAAAAAATATGAAAAAAAATATAATATAAGTAAATAATGTTGCAATTTTTTTTTTTTTTTGAGAAAAGATAGTTTGATATCTGACATTACTTTAAAATTTTAAATTTCAAATATTTATTAAACTAAATTAGAGAAAATAAAAATCAGTATTACTGAACCTACATTAAAAAGAAAACCTGAATACTCTATACATATAAAAAAAGTTGAATACTCTATGTTTTATACCGTGACTGGTTTGCGTGACGTGACGTGACGTGTAATTTTAACTCGAATGCGGTCACGTCACACAATCGATACAGGTGACGTAACATTCCGTGACTAGTCATGCCGTGACAAATTTCCTTCTCTAAGGGAATACAAATTCGTAAGAAACAAGGAGTATGCAAGTCCCTTCCCCGTTAAACACAAGCATTTTTTTTTTATATTTTTCTCTTCTGAAAAAAGATATGGTGAAAGTAATATATTTTGGAATTTTATTTTTAGCTAGGAGTAGGTAAGTGTCTCTCTAAGCTCATATTGGTCTGCCACTGTTATTCTTCTGTGGAGCTATTCTGAGGTCTATTTTTATTGATTTTTTTTCTCTACACAAGATGGATTTTTTCAAGAAAAAAAAAAAAAAAAATTCACACTATTTTTTTTAGTTTCAATCGGAAAGTAAAAAGGAAAGACGAGTATATTTATTCCGCACTTAAGTGTGAGTTTAGAAAAAAAAAAATACCTTAAATGGAAAGGTGAAACATTTTGCGGGATTTATGTACCCAAAAAATTGAGCAATGTGCACTAACTAGGGCTGTCAATAAGCTAGGCTTAGCTCAGCTTGTTAATTTTGAATCGAGCATGGACCGAACGAGCTGGACTTATGATTTCTGAGCTAAAATCTCAGCTCAAACTCGTAACGAGCCAGTTCGAGTTAGCTCGCGAGCCGACGAGTTGTCTCACTGGATCTTGTTAGATCTTGTTTTACGAAGAAAATAAATTTTACAAATATTTTTGGACCGAGTTGGACTGAGCTTGACAATATAAAATGCACACAAATTTATAAATTGATCCCTAACCGAGTTGGCGAGCAAGCTAGGTTCTAGTCTGAACTCGTTAATTTTGGACTGTAACGAGCGAGTCAGATGCGAGTTACGATTGAGCCACGAGTTACGAGTTTTTTTGCCACCCTTACACTCAACAACTAATCTTCTATGAATTTCCAGATTAAATGGGAATACAGTGTTAGTGTTGCACACGTTTATCATGGAAAAGACTTGTAAAACGGAATTGAAATTAGAATCGTTCTGATTTAGCTCACGGGGGCATAGAGGTCAAAAGAGACGGGGAAATGAGACGTCGTTTTCATATGGGAAAAAGACCGGTCAGATGTTATTTCTTCCCAACCAGATGAAATGACGACAATGCCCCTGATACTGAATCTGTTGCCAAGTCGTGGTCGGCTGGATGGTGGGATGGAATTGGAATTGGAATTAGAATTAGAATTGAGAGGGAGTTTAGGGGTCTCCCTCTTGGATTTGGATTTTGTTCCTCTTTAATAAAGATTAAATGTCAAAGCACCACAAAGTTTGCTCTTATATCGCATCCATGTGGAAGCTAATAAATTTTTTATTGATATATATATGAAGAGAAAGTCGTACATACTACAAAAGTTCCAATTTTTTACATACTTTAATATTAATTAATAGTTTCTTTTTTGAAGGAAGTAGATGTATTATCATATATCTAATTTTATTGCAAATAAGCATCAATTGTTATAAAATAAAACAAAGAATAATAAATAAGATAGAAA
>JAJHPE010000015.1:5403035-5422632 GCA_024447655.1 Carex scoparia
GTCATCTAAAATTAATTACAATGGTAGTGGGGAAATGAATTCCAATAGTAGTGGGGATGAGGTGATTAATATTGAGAGTTACAAAATGGTTGGACATCCACATTTATTTATATTTCTAACACTCCCCCTTGGATGTCCATAAGAATATGCCTCATTAAAACCTTACTAGGAAAAACCCTATGGGATAAAAACCTAGTGAAGAAAAAAGAGTACAATATTTTCTAAATATGCAACTACAACCTTACCAGGAAAACCCAGTGGAAAAAACCATGGTTAAGGAAAATATAGTGCATAGTAACTCCCCCTCATGACAACATCAATCAAGATCTTTAAGTCGACGCACTCCAATATTACGAACTAACTTTTCAAATATTGCGGTAGGGAGCCTTAGTGAATAAATCTGCTAGATTCTCACTTGAACGAATTTGCTGAACATTAATAACATTATCCTTTTGGAGATCATGTGTGAAAAAGAATTTTGGTGAGATATGTTTTGTTCTATCCCCTTTAATATACCATTCCTTTAATTGAGCAATACATGCAGTATTATCTTCATATATGATCGTCGGGATCATTTCTCCATAAAACAAGCCATATGTCTGATGAATGTGTTGAATCACAGATCTTAACTAAACACATTCTTGGCTTACTTCGTGTATTACTAGAATAAGAAATATATCAGGTATTGTATATTCAACAAAAAATATAAGTGTTCATATTGCACTAAGATATGATACTTCAGGACCAAATAATTATTCATCGATTGTTCTTTCAATACACATGTAATATATTTTTCTCGATGTATAAAAATATTACTTCTCAAATATTCAATTTACAATCCAAGGCTAAAAATTTGTCCTCTCAAGATTTGTCATCTCAAATTATTCCTTTAAATAAATTATTTATTTTAGAAGCTCTTCAGGAGTTCCATCTTTCGACATATATTGTAATCATAACAAAATTATTTTCATTTATTTTCACAAAAATACAAAATGTATCATTTTTATATCCATATTGCTTTAATCAATATAAAAATTTATTCAATTTAATTGAATAATGTTTTCGAGAACCTAAATTACATACTTCAGGTATCTTAAATCCTTCAGGGATTTTTATATAAATATCATTCATAAGAGAGCCATATAAATAGCTGTAACAACATTCATTGGGTGCAAATCAAGTTCTTCATGAACTGCCAGACTAATTATGTATCGAAAAGTTGTTGCATCCACCACAGGTGAGTATATCTCAAAATTTGACCTTTCTCATTTTATTTTTTGCATAAATACACATTCATATCCTACTGATTTTACACCTTCAGGTGTTGGAACAACAGCTCCAAAAACTTTTCGTTTTTCCAAAGAGTTTAACTCTGCCTCAACTGCACCTTTCTATTTTGGCCAATAATTTCTTTGTTGACATTTTTTAATAGACTTCGGGTCATGATCCTTACTGTTTATTATATTTAGCGCTATATTATTTGTAAAAATATCATTGATATCAATTTCATCTCGGTTCCATCTTATTTCATTCATGATATAATTTATTGAGATCTCTTTATTTTCATGAATTTCAGATACCTAAGTTTCTGCTGGAACTCCAACATTACTTATAATTTGATTCTCTTCTGGAGTTTTATCTGAAATTATCATATCCTCGACTTGACCATTTTCATTCTTTGCTCCTTTTTTTTTTCGAGGATTTTTTTATCTTTGGAACCGATTGGTCTTCCACACTTCATGCGTGTTATAATTTTATTAGTCTGTCTAACAGGGACATCGACTTTAATTGGAGCATTAGCAGCTGGTACATGTGATTTGGTCACTTTATTTGAGTCTGTGAATGCGTCTGGCAATCTAATATTTACAAATGAATTATATTTTGAATATTTAATTCACATTATTTATTACGAGGATCAAAACGAGATAATGATAATTCATACTGATATATTTTTCCAGCTGATTTTGTTTTTCTCCCCCTAAGGTTAGAAATATTGACTCACCAAAATGACAATTGGCAAACTTAGCCGTTAATAAATCTCTTATCATTGGTTCTATATATACTTTATTATAGATGGAGATTCAAATCCAATATAAATTTCCAACCTTCTTTGATTTCCCATTATAGTGCGTTGTGGTGGAGCAATTAGAACATATATCGCACATTCAAAAATTATTATATGGGAAATATTAGATATGTGACCAAAAACTAATGGTAAAGGGAAAGTTTTATTATAGCTAGTTGGCCTGATGCGAATTAGTTCTGCTGCATGCAAAATAATATGTTCTCATTTTGTGTATGAACATAAGCTACAGGATGTTCAACATCAATTCTAATATACATGCATCATCTGAGAAACAAATTCACCATCATTGTTCTTAATTGAATAATCATAAAATTATGTTATTAATCAAATAAATTGAGCAAATAATCTCGCAATCGCCAGGTTGCGAATTGATAATAAACATACATGTGACCATCTAGTTGATGCATCAATTATAATAAATATGTAAATGGTCCACAAATATCACCCTGTATACATTATATAAATGTAAGAGATTAATTTTTGTATTTTCGCTGGTGATGGTTGAATAATCAACTTTCCTTGAGAACATGCAGCATATAAACAATTCATTAGATTGAAGAATCTTCTGGTTCTTTAATAAATATCTCCATTAATTCTCTATTATTTTTCCCATCATTATTGATCCGGAATGGTCCAACCGGTCGTGCCAAACTATAAACATATTCTTATATGTAAACTTCTGGTGTACAATAACATATACTTAAATTGTATTAATATATGCATAGTACGAGCTGGAGGAAAACTAATATGCATTTCCTATCTTAGATTATGATAGTAATATGATAGTAATATTCAACATATTTTTCATTGGTTGTCTCAATATGATACCCATTTCGGCGGATACCCTTAAAACTTTATAAATTCCTTTGAGATTTAGAAAAATATAATGCATCCTCAATATAAATTTGTGTTCCTCCATATAACAATAAAGTTGCTCTTCCGGAGCCTTCAATCAAATATGTACTACCTAAAATAGTACTAATATTTACTTCTTATATTTCTAAATAAGAGAAATATATTTTCTTTTTCTTATTTTTTTATTTGGAGATGAACCAAAAAAAAAAATCAACTACAAATCAAGAATAAATAAGCAGTTAAACTTTTATTGCCTTAGGTAACTTTTATAATATTGATCAATGAAACAAATAAAATTGCATATGTATTAATTCTCTACCATTAATATTTGATGCATTAAATATAATACAATCAAGAAATTGTATAGCCATCTACCCAATAATATGAAATTTCAACAGTTTTTAGAATGATCATATTATTATGAAATTACAAAAGAAATGACAAGCAACGTAAATAGGGCGATGCAAACATATCGACAATGATTTTATTTTTATTAGAAGAAATAACTATGCAAACATGGTAGCTATGATTGCAATAAATTATGTTTATCTGCATATTTTGATTCCTAAACCACAAAAAAAAAAAAAATTCATCAAATTTACTATCATGACAATCAACTGCAAATTAAGAATTTAACTCTTTAGAATCCAATACTAACGGTTATGTATATATTTTACAATGTCATGACACATTTTATGTGATCTGTGGCTAATTCATCATATTTATTGACATGTATTATAAATGTGGGAGAATTGAACTAGTAAATGAAATGCCAAAAGATGTTACCTCTTGGACTACCATAATCAATGCATATGCTAACCACGGAAATTAAATTAAAGAAACGCTTAACCTATTTTGTCTAATGACAAATGAAGGAATAAGACTCAATTCCTTCACTTTAATTCACTTTAATTCCTTCACACACAAATAATATTATCAATTTTCTTATTTGTTATTCTTTTCATTCACTTCAGGAAATGAAGCATAAACAATTGGACAAAATTCATACTTTCTTCATCAACAGCTCTTTATTTTTGTTCAATCATTAGAAGACAAAAATATACTCAAAAAAATTTCCTATAAATTTTCTTCTGAAAGGATAAATTACCGGAAAAAAAATTAATATGAGAATGTAAATTTTTTTTTTTTAATATTATGGTTTCAGGCCATCCATTAATACAAATATAATAAATGTTGAATTGAATTGACTTCGGACCAATATTATGACATTCATTAAATTTGAATTCCATATTAATCAATATTAATTAGATGCGAATTGGCTTCGGGCCAAAAAAGAAAAAAATTCATATAAATTTCTGAAAATTGTTTTCAACAAAAACATCTTAATCTCTTGAAATCTTCTTCAAGAAGACCTTCTTAATATATATTGAAATCTTCTTCGAGAATATTAAATTGTTGAAAAATAAAATAACAAAATGAGCATCATACACAATTTATACATCATATAAATATTCTTTAGAAAGATTTCTCAAAATCTTCTCAAATTAATTTTTCTATATCATATATATTTTCATCAGAAAGATTTCTTTAAATCTTCTCATATTAATTTTTGTAAATCAAATAAATCTTCTTCAAGAAGATTTCATGGAATATTTTAAATTTTTCTTAAAATCTTCTTCAAAAGATTAAATTATTAAAAATTGTACATCATAAAAATATTGCTGAAATCTTCTTCAAGAAGATTTATTGAAATTTTCTCAATATAAATTTTTTATATGATATAAAACTTCTTCAGAAAGATATCTTGAAATCTTTTGAAATCTTCTTCAAGAAGATTTAATTATTTTTTACATTATAAAATTTTATGATTAATGGATGGCTTCGGGCCATTTGATATATTGAGAACTTATGATTAACGGATGGCTTCGGGTCATTTGATAAAGTTGAGAATTCATGATTAACATATGACTTGTAAAATTATCACATAATATAAAACAATAGATTGGTCTTCGGGCCAATTGATAAAGACTTGTAGCATGTCAAAATTTCAAAATAAATAAAATTGATTTCTCAAGTACAAATGAATACATTATCTTATTTTATTTACTAATTACTAATTAAAAGTATCATTTAAATAAATGATATTTAAATAAAAAAAATATCAAAGTTACCTCAAATCTTCAACTAGTAGAACTCTCGTGCTGATAACGTGTTATAAAATAAAACAAAGAATAATAAACAAGATAGAAAGAACACATAAAAGATGACATCTCTTTATTCATATATTTCTCATGTGTACAATACAATATTACAAAGCCTCTATTTATAGGCTACAAATTGTAAATAAAAAGTCATCTAAAATTAATTACAATGGTAGTGGGGAAATGAATTCCAATAGTAGTGGGGATGAGGTGATTAATATTAAGAGTTACAAAATTGTTGGACATCCACATTTATTTATATTTCTAACATCAATAACTTTTTTTTTTCTTTCTATTTGTTAACATAATTCTAGCAGCTACACATCATTCTTATTTTAAATAGTGACTTTTAGAACATGCATTAGAATTAGAAGAAAGCAAAATAGAATTAGAAAATTTTACCAGCTAAGATAGAAAGTTGCAAGTTTCTGTATTAATTATGGGATGGCGGTCTTATTGAATTGCAATTCTGTCGTAGTATCATATAATTTGAACATGCTCATGAGACATCAAACATAAAAGAAAACTGGATTGACCTAATGTTTGTGATTGGGATCTTATCATAAACTAATACATAAGAAAATCAGAAATTTAGGTTCAAATTTCTCCTGGCATACAATTGATTAACTGGTGGAACGAGAGCCTTTGTCAAATGCGCAAGAAATCAGTGGAGTTGATAATGTCGAACTCGCCCTTCTCCTCTCATCACAAACAAGCAGGTACGCATCGTCTGCCTTAACTCGAAAGAGTATCTTTTGAGTTAATGTATCTCGGCCGTTTGATTTTAAACGGCCAATTCAGTGTACGCCTATAACACAGGGGCTCTTTAATATTAATGCAGATTTAATTCGCATGAATCTTAAAGTGGATCGGACAATCTAGATGTATTAACTCAAAATATTTTTTTTTGATTTAACACAGAGGATACGAATTCAAACAGTGTGGGTAGTTGGTTAGGATTCACATCTGCTGCGATACTAAAAGGTGAACAGTAACCCTAAAATTTCTGCGATTCCAAATTTGATCGTCCAATAATTTCGTACACGTATCTCAAAGCAGCTAATTTTTACTTGCACGAATCTCAAAACAATTCAACAGTTGAATTTGAAATCGCAGGAATTTTAGGGTTACTGTTCACCTTTTAGGATCGCAGCAGATGTGAATCCAGTTGGTTAAAGTACTCAATGCCTTGAGGCGGTCGGTCCAATAAGAAAACTCCCCATCTCACACTCCTTATTAATAATACTACTCTCTTTTTTGTAATGTTTCATAATTTTTTTATAGATTTCAATTTAAAACTCTAGTTCTAAATATGTGTGTGTGTGTGTGTAAATAATTAGTGATATATATAAAATTTTGGCTTCAATACTTTGGAGATATTTATCCATGGCCTTTGGGAAATTGGAAGGTGCAAATCACAATTTTGTGGATGTTAATTGTCAGATAACTAGCTGTTGCTTTTCAAAGTAATAGAGGGTTGAGGTAACAATTTAACATTGGTCATGAATCATGATCAACTCTTATCTAATCTTGGTCTTATGATCAGATAAAATAGACACAGAAATCAGAATGAAATAGGAAAATGACGTACCAGTAATGCAATCATAAAATACATAAAAGCATAAATAAATATATTTTTGAAATCAATTTAATAATAAATTGACCACATAATTAGCTGTAATGCACATTAATTAGAACATGTCACGTACATGTTTAATAATATTATCTTTAAAATTGAAGTAATCATTCAGTCAAAAAATAAAATTGAAGTAAACAAATAAGATGCCGTGACGTCAATTTTCAATTTTCATACTTGTAATATTCAAGTAATTAGAGCGAGTCTCACATTTTATTTATTTGTTTTTAATCAAGACTAATTAATTGGTTTGAAAATATGCAAGGGATACAGTAATCAGATAATGATATCCATTTTTTACAAAAAGGAATTATAGGATGTTAATTTATGTGTAATGTCAGATCCTTTAATTAGGAATTATAGGATGAAGCTGCAACGATGTTAAGAAATAAAATTCATTAAAACATATGCTATGAACTTTGTTTTAAGACTTTTCAGTAAAAAAAACAATAGAATTCCTTTCAAAATATTAGGTGATGATTAATCAGCCAAAAGAAAAGCGAGGTTACCAACACAATATAATTTGAAGGGTAAAATTGTCCTTTTAATTTTGTACTAATATGATATTTATTTTTTAAGTGATTAAATTAATGCATTGGGATATTAATAAAATGAGTGAGTTTAGTTGGGGAAATAATTAATTTAAAATTTTCAAAATAATAATTACCCAAAAAGAAAAAAAGAAACACTAATACCTTATAATTAATTACTACATAGCATAGCCATATAAAAATTCATGCATCCATACAGAGAGAGAGAAAGCTGCCTGATTTCTCACATTTAGTTCTCTGTTTATTCTTAGTGCATCTAATTAGTCCTTAAGATGGGATCAATCTATTCAAATTTTATAGGCCGGAGATATTTCATGTTTACAAAAATCCCACAAAAGGCAAGGAGGGATTTTGTACATGGGCTTCCCATTACTGTGATAATATTGGTCTATTTTGGGCCCTAGCCCAACATGTTTTGGGCCTAAAGTTATAAAAGAAAAAATAGTACTTTATTGTGGTGAGCACCGTTACTTTATTACTTTTTAATAAACAAGCCGCGTGAAATTATCTCACTATCGGAAAAAAAAAAAAAAATTCAGTAAGAAAATACTAATAAAATTTCTTGTTTCCTATTTTGCCAAATAAAAAGCATAAATATTATGGGTTGGTGCTAATCGGTTAAAAACATGCATTGAGCCACATCTAATGTAAAATCCGAAAAAAACAATATAATAAAATGAAGGAGATGTTCCATTAATGTGTGAAATAACGAAATATTAATTAAATTGAAAACCAGAGTTAACACTGTAAATACTAATCTACATGCAAATATTATTTTCTAGCTAACAACGCTAGGTAATAAACTGTCAATTATAAGGAAAATCAATTAATGGAGCGTGCATTATGATTTGTCGTTTATCTGTCTTGAAATACAAATTAAACTTGCCATGAAAACTTAACAATTTGAAAAATACTTAAGAGTTAATCAAATTAAAATTAAAATTTACAAAAAAGTAGTACTAACCGACCGAAATTTTTACGGGATCCACCATTACATAAAAATTACACTATTACCTTCAATTTTTTGTTTAAAAATGCCCCAAACATCCATATTTTGAACGGTTCTCTTCTGAAGTGAACTGCTCAAAATATGAGTAGGATTTTTTTTTTTTTAATTTTCAAAGTGAAAACACTAAACTAAATTTGATAACACACTCAACTAAATCTCAGCGGTCGTCTTACTTTTTTTTTTTTTTTATAGCATACTCTAGATTTGAATATCAAAAATACTAAACTAAATTTTAAAATTAAAATATTTACATGAATTATATCTTAACTATAAAAAAATTAAAATATAACAAAAAAAATCATATATCCTAGAATTTATGCATTTGCATGAACAATGCCTAAAAAATGATAAACAACAAGAACATCAAAAATTAGAAAGAAATTGAAAACTTAATCGGAAACTTCAAACAAAAATTTTGAAACTCTTCTCTTTATTTTTTTTGCAATTTTAATTGCGCCGACATCTCGTTGCAAGGGGATTATGCTTCTACTTCAAAAATGATTAAACTGGATTCAAAAAAAGGAAATCTAAAAGCTTATCTTAATTAACATATAAGTCTAGCTTGCATGCACGATCTCTTTTATGTAAAAGAATTTGAGTATCTTTACTTTGGTATTCTCAAAATTTCCGCACTCCATTTAAAAAAATTACATACTATTATTCTAAAATCCCCGTACCAATCTTTCTCTATGGTCCACACTAATTATATGGTTCTCCATTTTTCAATTTATACATTGGTCCCCACGTCAACCTTTATATATATAAATACTTTGAAAAAAAATAAGATATTAATACTTTGATGCATAACTTATTATGATCATCTGTTTCTCAGTACCCCAATCGTTCCCGTGTCAACCTTCCTCTAATGAAGTAGTGGAGACCTCATATCACCGCATCAATATTCTCCAATTGTACCCTTGTCAACTTTTCTCTAACAAAATAGTTGACTACACAGGTATAAATACTTTAGAGCATCAGTATAAATACTTATAATACTTGATATTAATACTTTCAAATATTATCCAGTGTCATATGTAAAAAATACTTGCAAGTATAGGTATAAATACTTGCACAACGAGATATAAATTCTTGTGCGACGACGAGACGAAAATACGTAATCATGAATCTTATTTGAAAAAGAAATTTACATAAAAGACATTCGTGGTTTTAAATTTGCAAAATTTTTTACAGATCGTTAAAATGTTTATGGTCCTCTAAAATACAACTCACCTCTAAAAACGTTTATGGTCCCCTCCTGTAGTTTGAGTGGTCCTTCGTAGGTATTTATGGTGCGGATGCGTTTGGGGTATTTAGTTGGAAAGACAATTATTTACGTAAAAATTGTCACCTCATAGGTATAAATAATTTCGTGTGCATGTATCAATACTTTAAAAAAAATTAGTGCTGGAGTTTTTACGACCCCCCAGAAAATTATAATAGTTATAATGCAGGTACAACGTGGATACTCAGCTCCCTTTTAAAAAATCATTTTGTACAACACAGTGAAATTAATATATATAAAAATATTAGTGCAACAATGTAATTTCTCAACTTTTATTTTTTAACATCTTGATATATTATGGCAAGTATCTTATTTTTTGAAGGGCTTCATCTACTGAATCAGTAGAGTGACTATTTTTTCAAGGGCTTCAAAAAATAAAAGAAAATGGATAGATGTTACAGTTGATGTTACAGTTTGAATATTTTGTCAGATGTTACATTTATCATATGGGTACGTGGCAGCTCCTGCCAGGGCTTCAAAAAAGAAAAGAAAATCTCATTTATTCTTCCAAGGTCAGACAGAGCTTGCAAGTTGCAATGTTTTCAAGCGGATGGATAAAGCAAAGCTTAAGTTAATCTCATTCATTCTTACAAGATCAGACGGAGCGTCGATGCGAATTCTCGACGTATTCCGCGTATGAGGATTGTCTGCAGCAAGAAGAAATTAATGTTCTGTGCAGAAGAAATAGTATTGTAAGTAGGGCTGAGAAAAATAGCATTGAAGTTGCAAAAGCTCAACTTTATATTATAAATAAAAGTAAGTAACGAGCTAGCAGTTAACATACTCGCGAGCTAAAAATCTCAGCTCAAACTCGTGATGAGCCAGCTCACGGCTTATTTAAGCCACAATCAGTATCACTAGGTTACAGTTTGGACCTTGTTTTAAGAAGAAAATAAATTTTACAAACATTTTTGGACCAATTTGAGAGAGATTATGTGCGGCCAGCTGAGAAAGCAACTGGATCTAGACTGTATAAAATACACACAAATTCATACAAATTCACAAATTGATGCCTAGATGCGTGATGACGTGATGACGTGATGACGTGATTTTGATGTGCAAAAGACCCACCCAAGTAATCTAATACAAGCAGTTAAATAAATTGTTTATTTTCTAAGAAAATTATGTTTTCCATTTGTAAATTAAATTACCGATCTAGCCAATGTGAGTCGCAAGCAAGCCACTGCCTACGAGCTTTTGGACAGCCCTAATTGTAAGTGGTGAGAAGAAATAGCATTAAGTTCAGATTACTTTATATTATAAATAAAAGTAAGTAACGAGTACAGTACAGTACCCCAATCTAAAAATAAAACAGAATTATTATAGAATAATCAGTTTATTTAAGCACAATCAATTTATTAGATGTTACAGTTTGAATATTTTGTCAGCATAGATGTTACATGAAGGTCTACAATTTGAGAGAGATTATGTGCGGCCACTGAGAAAGCAACTTATTAGTGATGTAGATGCATTCCCATTGCTGATGACGTGAGGTCTTACGGGAGTAGGAAATTCTCATCCATCAATATAGTATCGGAAGGCTGGGATAGGAGGAGGTGTTACTGTGTCGAATGCAAAAGTAACACTGAGAAAGCAACTTAATTAGTTGGAGGATCCTGATTTTGATGTATATGTCGTATACTAAAGTAACACCCACCCGCGTCCTAGTAGGACGATCCTGATTAGTGTCGATTGTGGAATGCAAAAGTATTTCCTTCAACAGTGTACATTCTATATAAATTTTAGGTGATTACAGCAAAAGATAGCCTCATTTCTTGTTTACTCAATTCTCCAATCTAATTCACACACTCTCCATTTTGTCTCTCATCGTATCTCATGAGGCAAGCCGCCGAGGAAGACAACCAGCAGCCCTCCGCTGTAATCTCTCAACAGTGTACTATTTAATGTTCTCTTTTATTGCATATTAAAATTTACTCCTATATATTATCGCTGGAATTGTATTGCTTTGCTTATTTAATGTCTGTACTCTTTTCGTAACTTCAGGTTTTAATATAAGAAATCGCTAACGGTCTTTAGTGATAAAAATAAAATAAAATTTAATCCTTTTTAAATTAATATATAAGTAAATACGGCGTGAAAGAGATAATTAAGCCTACTGTATATAAATTAATTGAATCAGATTATATGTTTTTTTTTAGAGTTAGGGAAATTTTTCACTAAGAAAAATATTATAAAAAAGAATATATATTTACAGAATCATTAGTCAACCCAATGATTTTGTTATAGTGCCTAAATACTCTGGAACCATTTTTCTTCCCTCTCCCAACAAAAGCTCTCATAATGGAATTTTCTTCACAAACAATAATTTAAAAAAAAAAAAATTACTAAACCAACTTAATTAGTTTTGCTTTTACAAAAATCATAAGAGCTGAACTGCCATTTTGGTCCGAATTTTTTTTTTTTTAATGTATCGAATTGTCATTTCGGTACGAAGTGTTTTCATGCTAAAAACTAATTTACTCTACATGAAAACTTGTAAAAACATCTCGTACCGAAATAGCAATTCAATATATATAAAAAAAAAAAAACTCTTTTGAAAATGACAATTCGGTTCTTATATTTTTTTTTAAAACGAAATAGATATATCAAGACTAAGGCTGTCAAAAAAGCTCGTAGCTCGGGGCTCGCTTGTTACTCACATGCATTTGGCTTGTTCAATAGTGGAACGAGCTGCTAACGAGCTGACTCGCTAACAACTCGGGCCAAAATTAACGAGTTTGAGCTGGGACCTAGCTCGCTCGCCAGCTCACAAGCTAGCTCGGCTAGGCATCAATTTGTAAATTTGTATGAATTTGTGTGTATTTTATACTGTCAAGCTTGGTCCAGCTCGGTTCAGCTTGGTCCAAAAAAATTTGTAAAATTTATTTTCTTTTAAAAACAAGGTCTAACCAAACCTAAGGGGTTAGCCTCTGTTGGGTCGTCTGCTCGTCATGAGTTTGAGCTGAGATTTTAGCTCGCAGCTGTTAATAAATCTGGCTCACAATTAGCTTCAATATAAACTTGAGCAAAGGTTCGGCTTTCACGCCTCATTTTAAAGCCCTAATCAAGACTAACCCGATTAAGTTGATTTGAAATTCAATACATGAATTGTATCAGTAGATAGTACACCTACTTCGGAGGTATTCATTTATATTTATTTGTTAAATCATTTTTCAGTACGTCCTTATCTTTCATTTTTAATAGTCATATATTCTCATATTTTTACTTTTATTTTTCTCTCTCTCTCATTCCTATTACTCAAACCCAGAAGCCCAAGACGGCCTTGAAGCCCAAGACGGCCTTGAAGCCCAAAGTTCTCGCCCAGTACACAACAAACTCACACACTCAATGAGGCAAGCCGCCGATGAAGAGAACCAGCAGCCTCAGCAAGAGTTTGAAGCCCAAGACGGCCATGGACCCCAAATTCCTCGCAACACAGGCTGGCTCAAATACGTTGTTGATTACGTTTTAGGTAATCATTACGCAGAACCAATTTGGCGATTGCGACTTCTTGCTGCCTTCATCTGTGTCGCCCTTTCAATGTTTGGTTTTTTCTTCCTACCCATATATCTTCACGAGGTCCATGAAACATATCATGTATGTATATTACATCTTGCTTGCTTTTAATTATTAATTATTATTATTATCGGGCTCTAAGATTTAACATGTAATTCATGTATATGATGATATTTATTTAATTATATTTATATATATTGTTAGAGGGTGACGGCCATAATCATTGTCGGTGCTCCGGTTGCTGTTGCAGTGATTAGTCTTTTTGTCAGCTTTTGGCTTCCATCTGAAAGAACCAATTGGATCATAGGTCTATTGGTGGTAAACATTAGTCTGCTTGGTGGTGCTATAGTTGTTTATTTTGCGCTACAAAATGGAACTGGACGCTAAGATGGATGTCAAGTGAGCTATGTAAAATTGTGTAAGATATGTAAAATTGTGTAAGATATGTAAAATTTTGTGTAAGATATATGTTGTTTGTTGGTGATGATTTTGTGTAAGATATGTAAATTTTCTATTTTGTACCACTTTTTAGATCAAATATATTAAAACACGTTTGTACTTCATGCTATATCTTCATTTCCAAAGTTCAAATAGCCAATTCGAAACTTCCAACATGTTCTCCATATTGAAATGTGCTTGGAGACCAAATTTTACATTTTTTGAATTTTTTTTACTATTTATTAAGCTAACTTGAAAATTGTTAATCCAACGGTGACTTAACCAAAGAGTAAAATCAGAAGTCACCGTTGGATTAGCGATTTTCAAAGTGTCTTAATAAATAATGAAAAATTCCAAAAAAAATATAAAATTTGGTCTCCAAGCACATTTTAATATAGAGATCGATCATATCTAACTGTTTGGATCAACTTTTTGAAACTTGAAAATTAGAAAACAACTTGGTTGCACGGGACCTCTGAAACAATTGATTTGATATTAGCCAACCTTCATATATATTTAATATATAGTTTAATATATTTCTTCTTTGTTTGGTCAAACATATCAGATTTATTAAATTACTCCCTCTTAATTTGGACTAACATGGATCCGTCCTAGAAGAATTTCTTTCTGATTAATTCCACCAACCAATAACTGGTTAAATAAATTTCAAGAAAAAATGAAAATTAAATAGGAAGATTGTATAATTTTCCATCCAATACTGTTGAAAATTGAACCCACCAAAAGAATAGTTTAAACATTTCTAAGACTGAATTTTGTACTCAATACTTCAAACTTTTAAAAGGCAAATTGAAAAATTCATCACAAAAATTTTAACTCCTTAAATATAGGAGTTACCGCAGGTTTATATAAAAAAAATTCAAGAAAAAACATGTGAATTATGTCCAAATTTTCTGAATATTTTATACAAAGTTTGTACATGTAGCAACTCTAATGAGGGGGTGCAAACGGATCAGATACGGATCGGAAAGTGGTAAAAACATATCTGCATCCGCTTTTATTTTTCGGATACAGATACCGATCGGATATTAGACGTATACAAATACAAATTGGATATTAAATGGATACGAATGTGAATATCTGCCTTTTATTATAGTGAATAACATAAATTTTTTCATAATATATATTAAACTATATAATTATATATTATATATTTACTATTTGGATACGGATAATTAAAATTTAAAACCATATCAGTATCCGTATCTGCATAGATATTTAGACGGATATCCGCATCTGCACAGATATTCAGATGGATACCCATATCTAATTTTTGAATACAGATTCAAATACGGTCGAATCCAACCCGTTTGCACCCCTGGTCCCTAATTAATTGGTAGGTGAGTACTGCTTCTTTTGGGACTGGTGATTTTTGCGTACTCTCTGGTGATGAGAGTGCATGAATTATTTATCTGCATTTTATACTTATGTATTCATGTTTGAAATTTTGTATTCAAACACGATTAATATAGTCACATGAACATCACATCACATGAACAGATTATGCTTAAATAAAAGAAGATATAAATAAATTGTTTATTTTCTAAGAAAATTATGTTTTATTTGTAAATTAAATTAGATTAGCAATAATATAATCCAAGAAAGCTATTTTTCCTATGGTTGTTCTTAAATACAACCGAAATTTTTAAATTTGCATACCTAAAAAAAAAACAAATTCACTATTATCGAAATTTCCTATGGTTGTTCCAAATT
This sequence comes from Carex scoparia, assembly GCA_024447655.1. Taxonomy (NCBI): domain Eukaryota; kingdom Viridiplantae; phylum Streptophyta; class Magnoliopsida; order Poales; family Cyperaceae; genus Carex; species Carex scoparia. The sequence goes on from JAJHPE010000015.1 coordinate 5,418,302, forward strand.
TTTTTTGAATGTTTTTAATATTTATTAAGCCATTTTCAAAATTGCTAATCCAACAGTGGCTTAACCAAACAATAAAACTAGAAACCACTATTGAATCAGGGATTTTCAAAGTAATTTAATAAATAGTAAAAAAATTCCAAAAAATGTAAAATTTGGTCTCCAAGCACAATTTAATATAGAGATCACATCTAACGGTTTGGATTAACTTTTTGGACTTATAAAATTTAAAAACGAGTTGGTTGCACTTCGTCCGAAGTGCTACCGAAAGTATATTAGTCACTCTGTGTGTTTGTATTAATTTTCAAAAATGAATGAAGGAACTTATAATTTAAATATACTAGAAGGAACATTAAACAAAATAGATAAAATATCTTATAATTTATATGTACTAGAAGTATTACGAAACATTTTTCAGGAATGATTTTTTGCGGCCGTTAAAAAAATTAAAATATTTCTTATTGTGTTACTGGAAAAATAAAATAAAACTATTTTGAATCGAATTATTGATCTCTGTTTAAAATCACTTCTCAGTATATAACAAAATATATCCATTCTAGTACATTCAAATTCTAAAGTACTATATTTATATCTTTAGAAGTGATTTTATGAATATTTTAAAATAAATAGAGTAACTTATAATTTGAAATACCCCCATCGAAACTTTGCAATAGTACATCAGTGACGATGGGTCTGGATCCCTAAAGTAATCTAATTTATGAGTTTTGGATTGGGACTGTCTGATTCGAATCTGTCGCTCGGGATTGCTTCAGGATTTGAATTCGTCTCTCAGAATGTGTGCACTTCTCTTTCGGATGAATCGTCACAAATTCGAATCAGACAGTTCCGATCAAAAACCCAAAAATTGAGTTACTTCGCTGGATCCGAAATCAGTGGCGACTGGAGACCTGGATGTTGTTGAAATAAACCAAGTTAACATTAAGACGCATATTTTAAAGAACGTTTTGCAAATAATATTTTAGAGAACCGAAAACACTTCCCTGGAACTTTTTTATTTTGTTAATGTTATATTTTGTGTTCCAAATAACAAAATATAACATTTAACAAAAGTTACGAAAGTTTTATAAAACCTTAAATATTTGGAGCACACAATATAACATTAACAAATTAATAGATAAATATTACCAACAAGTGATATTCACCGACAAAAAATAGCGACTCAAATTTACTTGACAGTAAGATTTTTCTATAGAAATTATAACTAATAAAATTTAACTTATTTTGAAATTTATATGTGTGTGTGTGCGTGTATTTTGCTGTGAAATCCGAAAAATAATCCCATTCAATATAGAAAATACAATGACAAAAACATGTCAATTAGAGTGCATATTGGCCAATTACCACTACATAACAAACTCTGGTAAATTGAGCTGATCTTTTTTTTTAAATAATAGCCAACTAAAGTTTTACTTGTCTAACTACTTTAAAATGAAGTTAAATGAACGAAATTATTTTATAACCATTGATTAGAATTTTAAAATATTGGTTTATTTTGGGCCCTAGCCCAACATGTTTTGGGCCTAAAGTTATAAAAGAAAAAATAGTACAAGGTAATTTCCACTGTGTATATTATACTGTTAGTACGTTTGGATGCATCAAGAATTAGGCTATTTGAAACAGTGTTGTAAAAAACGGGAAAAACGGTCGATTAAACGGCCGTTTAATCGGAAACAGCGGCCAAACCGTTCCGAATACGCTTAACGGATGCCTGTTGGCGGAAAAAAACGATTAATCGGCCGTTTTCTGTTTAATTGGTCGTTTATTCCCGTTTATTCCCGTTTTTGTTCCATTTATTCTAGTGAAATTTTTTTTTCAAATTTTTTTTTCTATAATAGTGTGTGATAATAAAGTTTATAAATCATGTATTGTAGTTTTATTTATGCTTGGATATTCATCCAATATTTCTTATATATGTTTTTTTTTCTTCTTACTTACTTTGAAATTGATTAAAATTTTCTATTATTTATATGACATATATTTTTTTTTACTTACTGATGTAATTTTTTCAATTAGTACGACATGTTTATTTATGAAATTATGTTATTATTATAAATTAAATTTAGTGATTTTATTTTGGAAAGTTTTTTTTCTTTCAAATAATATGTTATTAGTATTTGAAAAAGCTTAATTCTCAAATTTATTTTTCATTAAATAAATGTGTTACTTACGCATGCAAAATGCTTACGTATTACGAAGAAATAAGCATAGTGTCATGTTACGAAGAAATTAAGTTTATTTGATAAGTTTAATGAGTTAAATAAATAATTTTTAATAAATTATGATATATATACATAAATTTAATAAAAACGTTAAATTGTCCGTATAATTCCGATTAATCGGCCGCATACCGATTAATCGCTTGGCAGTACCTCATCCGTCCGACGACCGCATACCGTTATTTACAACACTGATTTGAAATAGCCCATTCGGTGTTTGGTTAGCATCAAGAATTAGGCTATTTGAAATAGTCTATTCGGTGTTTGGTTGGGTTATAATAGCTAGGATAGTGAATCAATTTTTTTTTGTCTTATTAGAATAGGATATCCTAAGAATTTGAAGATTTGGCTATTCTAATAAGACAAACAATTGTTATTCTTGAATAAGCTATTCTAGCTATTCTTATTTTGCAACCAAACATACCTAATCCAAACCTCACTTGGTTAATATTCACCAGATATATGAGCAAATATATAATAATTCTTTGATATGTCAATCATCAGTTTTTACTTTTGTACACCATGCCATGCATGCATCAGAAAACGCAGAATTATCTATCAGAAAAGTTCTACTCCTAAAATTGGCTAATCAACGTTAGTGCTTCCTTAATTTATTTATTACATTGAGATTGAAAGGTCTGACAGTAGTTATGAGTTATTTCTTTTTTGCATTCTAAGAAATCATCACATATATTTGATATATAGTATTCATTATCGCATAAGCTGTAGCTGTAGCTAAATTCTCAGATAACTAACATCCCTTTACAAAGATCTATATATGTTGCTTCTACTTATTCCTTCGGCTGAGATGCCCAGCTGCAAAAGCAACAAAATATTAAACAGTACTGGTAATAATAGAGGCCATGGATGTTGGTAATTAATGTTATATTGCTGTTATGATCAGTTTTTGTACATTTAATTGTAAATTTTGTAGCTAGGATGAAGAATATATTTTACCTGGATCTGGAATAAAAACTCCTGTTCCATTTCCATTCTTTGGTTTCAGAAACTGCACACAAGTCAATATTATTAACCACATTGTAGAATGATTAATTGAACCAGTAACTCTAGGTTCGCCTTCTTAACTTGATGCACCATTCCAAATTTTGCGTAATTGCCGACCTTGTGCACTTGAGATTTGGAGTAGCTCGAATTGGTGCAGTTGCAAGACACATGAACGATCTTGAACAAATACAACTACAATGCAGACGACAAATGTCTAAACTTTACTTTCAAGAATCAGGATCAAGAAATTTTCATGAAATGTGCTAGAAATAAGTAGAAAATTCTCTTTGAAATCGGAAAGAAATCATTATCTAAGAAAGCACCATGTGATGTGTGTTCTTACAGGATCGTTTGAGATGTTAGACCGGACATCGGACGAGTTTTGATTGTCGTCAGATAAGAGAAGCAAGAGGTGTCTCTCTATATGCAAGTATGCAAACTTCTCTTCCTCTCCATCCTTTACAAATTCCATGCTATTATATAGTTTCACATACTTAATTTAACTATCGTACGCTATTGAGAAAAATTACTTTGGTTTTTATAAGTAGCTAGGTTGTAATGTCAGGGCAGAAACTGGTGAATTCGCATCCTCTGAGATATCTCAAACTTTGCGTGACTTTTTGGAATATCTTAAGCGTTGAAATACGTTCTGCACGAATCTCGAAGCACAAATAATACTGACTCCCTACGTTCCCCCGAATAGGCACCGGACAAGTCGGTCACGCAAAAATTGAGATATCTCAGAGGATACGCACCCGAAACTGGGAATTTGCATCCTCTGAGATATCTCGAACTTTGCGTGATTTTTTGGAATATCTCAATAGTTCAAATACGTTCTGCACGAATCTCAAAGCTCAAATAAAACAGGCCCCCTACGCTGCCCCGAATAGGCACCGGACACGTGGGTCACGCAAAAATTGAGATATCTCAGAGGATACGGACTCTGGTGGGGTATTTACTATTTAGTTCCGTGTATTACTTTATTTGATGCCACTAAAATATGGGATTTCCTGTACCGGATGACATTATTATATAGGAAATGACCCGCTACAGAAAAAACCACAGCGGATGAGTAGAATTAATTATATGATT
>JAJHPE010000015.1:5422932-5525235 GCA_024447655.1 Carex scoparia
CTATGGTTGCTCGATTTTGATTTGTCTCCTGACTCAAAGAAGATAATTTGCATAATTATGTTGCATCTGAATTTTTTTACAAATCAAGTTCATTTATTGTTAAGGGAAATGTAAGTTTAGTCACTTTGACAAATCAATTTCTAATGTTGTCATAATATAATTGAAATACCAAATGCAGACCAACAGAGTCCTTGAGTGAAAAGGTTGTATTCTCCCTTTTCTTTTCTTTTTTAGAGAGAGAAAGCCTGGAGGCCAGAACTTGCAAAGTTAAGTGACCAAAATAAAAACATGAGGTAGTACTGGTATAGTCTATTTGCCAATGGTGAAATTGACCAATTTAAGATCTTATAACTCAAGTAAAATGAAATTAAAATGTTAGAGTAAGAAGGTGCACCATCTTCATAAGGTGTTGATATATATCCCATGATTTGGGTTGGAGGACTCCTAAGAAAATTTCAAATTGTGTTGCCGCTTTTATGAATACACTGACCATGTATAGGATTACCTGAATTGGCGAGAACAGCGTCTAAACAGTACTATTCCGATTTTGATATTTTTGCTACATCTTTAACATTCATTTTGAATCAGTAACAAAAGCCAAAAGATTAGGAACTAGTTGCCTCTGAATCATTTTAACATTCTGCAGTTGTTGTATTCTCATACTGTGCTTGTACCAGACCTGACCTGTGTAAGTATGATTATATTGTTAATGGGTATTTTCTGTCATTACTGTCATCCTCAACTAAAGCTGTTGTAATTTATATAGTTCATTAGAGTTCCTAATCTTTTGATGGTATGCTTTTGTAAGGTATTTTTGGATGGGGAAGAGCATGAGATCGAGAATCTCAAGGTCCTCGGATTTGATATTGTGAAAAAGTGCAGTGGTTTGCCTCTTGCAATAAAGGTGATCAGTGGTGTCCTTTGCACAAAAAATAGAACAGAAAGTGATTGGCAAGCAGTTCTGTCTAGCACCTTGTGGTCAACAGCCATGCTTCCAAATGATGTACATGCTGCATTGTACTTGAGCTTTGAAGATTTACCACCCCACCTAAAGCAATGTTTCACTTATTGCTCCCTTTATCCTGAAGACTGGGAATTTAGCAGTGCTGGCTTAATCCATCTTTGGCATGCTCAAGGGTTTTTGGAAGTTGATGGAACCTTATCTTTCTGGGAGACGGGACTTGAGTACTATAAAGAGCTAGTTTTGAGGAATCTTCTAGAAGCAAATTCTAACGTTTTTGACCAAGCACGATGTAAAATGCATGATCTTCTCTTGTTGTTCGGTCGTTATTTGGGAAAGAACGAATGCTTTATAACTAGAGAAGGTCAAAACTTGAGTACAAGATCATCATTGATTAAGGTCCGTCACTTATTGGTACAAGAACAAGCGGGGCGCATGACTGCTATCAAAGAGCAAAAATCAGTGAGGTCTTTGTTGCTAATTAAGACCCCAGAGATTGACCTCACTGATGTGTTAAAGTCTCTCTATAGCCTCCGTGTACTAGACCTTAGCTATTCCAACATCTCAAGTCTACCTGATTCCTTGTGTCTCCTTGTACATCTCAGATACTTTTCAGCCGGTGGCTCCTCCATTGCAAGTCTACCAAATGCCATAGGAAAGCTGAAAAATTTAGAGTTTTTGGGCCTTGGAGGCTGTCAAAATCTGACATGCATCCCTGAGAGCATTGTAAATCTAGTCAAACTGAGGCTCCTCAATCTTTACAGAACGGAGGTGAAGGGCATTTCTGTTGGTTTGAGAAAACTAAGCAATTTGGTGGAATTGCAGGGTTTTAAGCCCCACGGGAATACTCTTGAGGTCTTTAGTAGTTTAGATGAACTAGCACCCCTTTTAGAGCTGAGAACTCTTGTTTTAGAAAACATGGAGAATGTGAGCAATAGTACAATGGCAAGATTAGCAACTCTCAGCAAAAAACTCCATTTGAAACATATAACATTTGAGTACCATGGCCAGAATGTGGAGAAAGAAATAATTGAAGATGTTTTAAATGAGCTTTCTCCTCCCTCCTGCCTAGAACAGTTTATGATGAATGGTTATTATGGATGTCAGCTTCCAAGTTGGTTATACATCGGGACGAACCTTCAGAATTTGAGATATCTGAGTCTAAGATACCTTGCACATGTAAAGCTTCTGGCATTGGGGCATCTTCCCAAGTTGGAATTCCTATATATCAAAGATGCAGACTCAGTTGTTAGTGTTGGATCTGAATTTCTTGGGGGTAGTCATTCGCCCTCATTTCCTAGTTTGCGGAGAATAATTTTTGAAGGGATGCATAATTGGAAAATATGGAAGTGGGAAAAGGGGCAAGAAGCTCTGCCTAATTTGAAGGAACTAGTCATTAGAGAATGTCCTGAATTAAGCTTTCTCCCAAGCGGTCTCGCACACCATGAAACTTCCTTGGAGTATCTAGAAATTATTGGTGCAGGCAAAATCAAGGTTATTGAAAACTTACGTTCACTTGAAAAATTAGTCATTTATGAAAATGCTAATTTAGAGAGGGTTTGTAACTTGCCAAAAGTGTGGGCCATTTGGATAAGAGATTGTCCCAATCTAGAAGTGTTGCGTGATGTAGCTGTTTTAAGAAGCATGGTGTTGAAAATCTCGGAAAATTTTCTTCCCGGGTATTTACAAGAAACACAAATTGAAAAACTCACTGTTTGGTGCAATGCCACGCTCCTACTGAAGATTGCAAAAGAAGGTGAAGGGGGTTCTGAGTGGCAAAAATTCCAGCACATTCAACAAGCAAACTTTTATACAGAAAACAAAAATTTTTATATTCTGTATCGAAAAGAACCCTTTAGCCTCACTTCTAGCATTGATGCAGTGTCACCCTTTCCTGTTTTTGAAGGGAAGCACCAGGATTATCCATATACTGAAATATTTCAAAGATGCACACGTGGATATAGTATCTAAATTTCTTAGGGGGCGTTTGGTTCGTACTTTTAGAAGGTGATTTCTGGGCATTGTAATTCCCTGGAAAGTAATGTCCGCGTTTGGCAATATCTACAAGGGAATCGATATGATAATCGGTAATTCCTTGCTATGCCGATGACCTGATTTGTGGCTGTCGAGATAGCCAAAAAAAACACGGAATTTTTCGATGCCTGCCTGATGGAAATACAACCCAGAGCGTGATTTTTTTCATTTCCTTCGGTGAAACTCATTCTCTTCTCCTTCTCAGTCTCTCTTCGATGGCAGCCCAAGCTCCTCAATGGCATCGATCTCCGACGCCTTCTCCACTCTACTTCGGCCACACCGCCACCAGTCCGGCGTCATCTCTGCCTTTCTTCTTCGCCACTTCCGTCCGCCTCAATCCATCGCCGAACTGTCCAGTTCCTCCTCTCCTTACCGCTCTACAGGAATCGCTCTTCTCCTTCATCTCTTTGTGTTTTCGCTGCTAATCTCTCATCAATTATTGTCTCAGTTCAATTTACTGGTTAATTTGGACCTAATTATAATCTCTATCTCTGTCTGGCTCGGTTCTTTAGATATTGTAATTGCTGAGTTCATTTCAATTTTTATTGGTCATTCTATTTTAACAAAAAAATGAATAGATAAGTGACTAGTTTAGTTCTTATGAGTCTTAATTTCATTTCAAAGAACATTTCAGTTCGGATAAATATGGATTTTAGTATGGGTGTTTCCCCAATCAATATATGGTTCTTCAAGTAGAAGTGATTTTGAAACACAGGTCAGATTGCTTTTGGATTAGGGCCATTGTGAGTATGAATTGTTTGTATCCGGTCAAGCTGCTAATTTTCAAAACAAAACATAAAGAAAACAAAAATAAAAAAATATTGTAGAACAATTCGGGGATCAAACAGACTTCACAATTTGAATGATTCAAATAAGTTTAAATGGTTATATTTGTTATTTTTATTGATTATAATATATTTGTTGTAGCTACTTGTAATTTTTTAGTGGTTGATTTACATGTACTGAGTTCCATGCATTTTCACAAAACATATCTGACGAGAGTCTAAATATAAAGTATATGTCGCTTGATTGGATTTCAAGTATCAGTCAGTACCTTTTTTTTCCACCTTTGATGCAGGTAGCAAGCTGAAATGGTAATGTACTGGTAACCATCATTTAAATTAAATAGGTGCCTACGAGCTTCAATAAAAAAAAATAAAAAAAAAAAAACCAAATCATGCATTGTTCTTTTACTATATACGTCTTTAGTGTTTTAAATCGGCAGTTATGAATATTTGGTGGTTGTTGGCTTCTATTTCAGGTTTGAAATGTCTGCACATATCTCGTATTTTTAACGGTGAACCTCCAACATGGACAAATTAGATGACAACAGTTGATAGGGTATCTTATTTTGGTGCATTAATATATTCTTGTTACTACTGACCCTTTGCTTTTATCTTTTTCCAATTACACAATGTTTATTTGTCATAGATTCGGAGCTTTTATATAATTCTCTTCAATTTTGGTTTGTAAGTTTGTTCTCAGGAGTTTTTGATTTTATGTAAACAGTAACAAGTTTACAATTATTTGTTATTTTTGTTTTGTTACTTTTGTACTGTTAACAACGTAATCAATATATTATCTCTAAAATCCATATGTTAACCCAATTATCAACTGTCTTTAATCTCATTAATTTATTATTACAAAAACACATTAGGATTGATATGTGACGAGAGCCTGATGAGTGAACCGTGAACTTATAAGTCAAAATATATTCTCTAAATCTCTGATACCTTATGCATCCTGCCTTACAAGATAACTAGCACAAGTTCATAAAAATTTCAATTAGCAGTACAACTTTCAGTAAGCATAGGGTGAGTTGTGAGCCAAAGTTTCAAAATTTAGATTTAAAAATTCAGTAAGAATAGATTTAAAAATTTAAAAATAGAAAAGATATGTCTTAATAGTTATGCGCGAATCAAATATATATTCTTTGGAATTCTTTTATTATCTGGAATGACCTATAGCGTGAACCAAACGCCCCCTTATGATGTTAGGTTTATGTGGGTATTTGAGACCATTCATCGTATCTTTTCCAACAAATTGCTAAAATGGAGGTCCGGTGCTTAATAAACTCAGCATAGAGATTAGAAAAATGAGAATTAACCAATCACGCAAATGCTTTCTTGCCAATACAAAATCAGAGAAGATCATTATGAATCACAAAAAAAAAAAAAAGATTCAGGTAAATTGGGATAAGTGCATTAAAAAATGAAAATTGAAAATTACATGTTAGGAAATCAACTATCATTAGAATGTTTATTTGAACAGAAAGTATATCCATGCACAACAATTTCAAAGCGTTTCATAATTTTACAGAAAGGTGTAAGAGTAATTGCAATTGAGTGAAACTGCGATTGTATATGTACGAACTGGAATTGACTTAAACCTTTTATGGGGTTTCTACTAACCTATTTGCGCCTATTGGATTTAAGAGTAATCCTATACAATTTACAACAATAAATCACACAGAACTAATAGATTTCTTGTTACCAATACATTGAAAGGCAAAACTAGTTATAGATAAACTTTGATATCATGCTTGCGAAATCATCCATTCATGAAATCAAAATCTATCAAAATTAGTCTGTATGCATGAATCAGGAAAAAATAATTCTATCAAAATTGACAGTGGGAAACAGAATCCAAGAAACCAGAACTCCTTTCCCCATTAAATTTCTGTTTTTTTTTTCCTCCTATTTGCAATGGAAAAAAGACAAGTAAAAAAAAAAAAAAAAATCAGAAACAGAATTCTACGTAACAATAAGGATGTTTATGAATCCCCTGATTAAATATACTCAAATTATCAATTAAGAAAAAGCTTACATACTGATCAGCGTTCAGCAACCCACTTGACAGCATTCCCCTTATCCTCTAATTTTTCAAATGAATTTTAATTTGACCAAACACGAGCATAAAAGAATGTAAGAGTAAGAGAAGAATTTTACATTTTTTTTAATTTCTAGTGACGATAGAATTCCTACTCTCTCTCTGTATGGGATCCAAAAGCAACCGTCGTAGATGGAAGGACGGGTCAAATCCAAAACAACAAAACTTCTATTATTTGATCTTTGAGATTCGTGCTGAACGTATTTGAATGGTTGTGATTTTCCAAAAAGTCACGCAAAATATGAGATATCTCAGAGGATGCGAATTCAGGGAATTTTATGTATGCCCCTCAAAAATCTCAAAATAAGGTACTTCTCTTTCTAAAATTTGTAATATCATTTTATCTTTCTAAATTTTAAAAACTAACAAATTACTAAATTTATTACATTTTCTATTAAAATTTTTATAAATTTTATAATGTTTTCATTTTACCCTCTATGAAAAAATGAGTTATGTAGTTTGGAGTAACATTTAGGCATATACTCCTAATTGATCGGTTTATTATGGCAAATAGTTTATTTTTCTACTTGGGACACATACAAGTGACATTTAGGCATACGTTTATGTGCACATCTCAAGTAACAAAATGAACCGACTAATAATAATACTAAATATTTGTCTTAAATAGGCTATATATTTTTAATTAGCAAGGCTATTGTGCATTGCGAATTAAAGGGGGTGTTTTAATTCGCGCTCATATCGCTATTTCCAAAGTTCAAATAGCCGATCCAAACCGCTCAACATGTTCTCCATATTGAAATGTACTTGGAGACCAAATTTTATATTTTTTTGAATTTTTTTACTATTTATTAAACCACTTTGAAAATCGCTAATCCAACGGTGGCTCAACCAAATAGTGAAACTGTTGGATCAACGATTTTCAAAGTGGCTTAATAAATAGTAAAAAAATTCCAAAAAATGTAAAATTTGGTCTCCAAGTACCACTACAGCAAATTGAACTATCAGCGACAGGTGAAACCGGTCTCTGATGGTCAAAGCGCTGGTCGCTGATAATAAAACCGGTCGCTGATGCCTGCCCGATGACGTCACCGGTCGCTGAATGATGTCATCCCGGTCTCTGATGCTTTATCAGTGACTAAATTTTTTTTTTTTTGTAGCTGTTGGTTTTGCTGACGTCATGTAAAGACATCAGTGACCAAAAAATTGGTCGCTGATACTCAAAACCGGTCGCAGAAGGGTAATTTTTTTTTTCTTTTCACGAATTGGTACGAAATGTACCAAACAAATTAATATACCATTATGTTCATATATTTTTCCCCAGTCCAATCGGTACAAATCATACCAAACAATTCAGAAGAGAGACATATATAATATAAAACTTTTATCTCAGATGATAACATGACTTCTTCATAATCAACAAAAACAAAATAAATTACACAAGATCAATAATACAAATGCATATATTACATAAAATCTTACAATTCACAATACATTATTAGGTATACCAACTTGAGCAACATTTCGAACTATGTAAACAATTTCACAATTCAATTCACAATACATATATATATACCTTCCAAATTTCCTACTAGTTGTGAAAATTTAAGCTTCTTCTGAAAAAAACATCAAAAAATCAACAAAAACAAGGCATTAGCAAAAATCAATTAATGAAACTAATTAAACCAATTAACCAAACTAATCAAACGAATTAATAAAATCAATTAATCAAAACAATTAACCTAACTAATGTTGCATGATTTTGCATTACCAATCAATTAAGCAAATAATCAAACCAATCAATCAAAATACTAATGATATAATTAATCAAACGGATAAGTTTTTTAGTATCATATAATTACCTGACAGTTTTTTGTTTTTCTCTTAAATTTTAATTTGTATCAATGAAACAATCAAATATGTGTCTAGACAAAAAGAACTCAAACCTGCCGAATATAAGTGCAATGGACTCCAGATTTGCCGGTTCCTCAAGGAAAAACCCTGCTTGCTATAACATGCAACAAATTTATGATCGACCAAGTGATTAATGGATGACTAATAAGTAATTAAAACACCTTGTTTCCGTCAAACATATTATTATCTAACAGTAGTAGCTATCGGGTTCATAACTTCATATGATATTTTGATAGTCTGATAACTTGAAAATTTGGGAATTAAAGTAAAACTATAAAAATAAAGATAGAAAATACCTTCGAATCGTATTCAGATCAATCTCCTCCTGATTTGCTGCTGCTCTGAGTGATTCAAATTAATCTAAAAAATAGAATTTCAGTAATTAGGTCAAAATTTGTAAAAAAAAAAACAGAAGGAAAAAAATAGAAAAAAAAACCTAAAAAAAACAGAAAAAAACGGAGTAAAAACAGAAAAATCAAAGGCGCGCTAAATCTAATTGGAATAATCAAAGGCGGATGAAATATCATAAGAGAAGGTAATACAGAAAAAAAAAAGGAAAAAAACAAAAAAAAAAATAGAAAAAAAAAGAAAAAAAACGGAGAGGAAGAGAAGCAGTGAGACAATACCGAGAGAGAGTCAGAGCGAAGCAGTGATCGTCGAGCGGAGGTGGACTAGATCGACCGGCGGAAGCAAGGATCGGGCGGAGTAGATCGGCGGGTGGCACCGTCGGTTTTTAAACCCTAAACCTAATTAAAACGCGCGAGACAGCAGGGAAAAAGAAGGCTCTGCGCGCGGGGGTTTTTCTGTCAAAAACTTTCAGAGACCGGTCCAAATTGGTCGCTGATACTATTTTTCGCCGGTCGCTGATGCCTGATTTTTTTTTTTAAATTGATCTTCAGCTACCGGTAACCCAACCAGTCGTTGAAAGGTTGGTCGCTTGATTTTTGGGGTTAATTTATTTTTTTTTGGAAGAAAAAGGGAATTAGCGACCGACGACAACACCGGTCGCTGATGCCCAGTTTTGCTGTAGTGGACATTTCAATATGGAGAACATGTTGAGCGGTTCGGATCGGCTATTTGAACTTCGGAAATAGCGATATGAGCGCGAATTAAAACACTCCCTTTAATTCGCAATGCACAATAGCCTTACTCATTATTAATATAGGGTAAATAAATCATTTATAAATTTAAATGAGTTTTAATAAAAAAAGACATTAATCAGGTAAAAATCAGAGTTTTTAAAATTTAAAGTGGTAATTATGATATTATGAATTTTAGAAGAACAAATACATAATTTCGATATTTTTTAGGGGCACACGTAAAATTCTCCCAAAAACATAAAAGACCTATTGTGAACTTTTTTTTATATGTCTATTCACTATTCAGGATTATTTGACCATCATTTGTTTCAAAACTCGAACCATTTAATTTAAGTCTCTTAAAAGTACACACTTTGCCTTGTGAATGCACGATATATATATATATTTGTTTTCTTCAATTTTCTGTTTCTTTAACGAAATGATGATATTAAGATATTTTCACGGGTGACCCTGACCATTGTTATTGAAGTAATTCCAGGTGGCAAAATCATTATACCAAGGATTATGAAAACTTTTTTTGAATATTTGTCCAAAGTCCAAAGTCAAAATGCGAAATTTACAAGTGTAAATCACTACAAATTAAATGTCCAAAGAACCAGGATATTAAATTGGAGACTAGATAGATTAAATATAACGTAATTTATTTTATGAGGGGTTCATAGTATTAGTTCTTAATAAAATTAAAAAATTAAAGGATAAAAATGAAAAGTTTATCTAATTTTTATCCAACTCAATTTATCTAATTCACATTTGAAGACGATCCGAATCTGAATTTGTTATGGGTTCCATAAGAAATCCTTTGAAATTTTAATTAGTAACTATATATATGTCTATATATGTGTGTTTGTGATTACAATTCATTATATTTTCTCACTAATTTGTAATATGAGAATATCTTCGCTTTTCTAATTACAAAGTATTGCAATAATATATAATTCATTGTTTAAATGCTATTTCAAGGGTTATCATATTTCGGTAGAACTTTTAGGGTAGTATCTTTTTTATTTTATTTTTGAGAAATCATGGCAGTTGCTGACAGGTTCAGTATTTCAAGGGTCGCTTCCTCTCTTTTCTGATCAGAGAAAGAGAGAGAGCGTCAAGTTGAGCCAGTCTAAATGCAGATTATACTAACATCGGGTCGCTAAGCACTGTGTAACACAGTGGCTAAGGTATATGTCTCCATGTGAGAGTTCTTAGGTTCGATCCTAACTTACTGGATTTAGAGAGTGTGTACGCACCTGCAGACTTATTTTAAATCGACCTAATTTCTTATCTGCCGGAACAACTGAAATCTATACTACTTATTTTACAATTTAAGTTTCAACCAAATACAAGTTACATACTTATCACTAAATGGATCAAATATTAGCCGAGAAATCCAAACTGAGTAGTTGATACACGTTAGATAATAACTGTTCTAAGCAAATATTCGTATACAATACACTGACCGTTCCTCTGGTCAACAAATTAGATGATGTTTGTCGACAGTTTTAGCTTCTAATCGGTGGCTTCATAGCTTCCGATATCGTCTTGTTAGTGTTAAATAAGAGATTAAGTGTGAACGCTCTTGCTAATATGAACAAGAATTCATATCCTACACATTAACTCAAAAAAGAATCTTTTGAGTTAATGCATCTGGATCGTTCAATATGCTTTGTAATCCATATGGGCTAAATCCGCACTAATATTAAAGGAATCCCTGCTTTATAGACAGGAACTGGATCGGCTCTGTTTAAAATCAAACGGTCAAAATGCATTAAATCATAAGATGTTCTTTTGAGTTAATCAATATGCACACTACTGCAAGTATGAAACAAGCTCCAGCAATGTGAACAGGAGTGTTGTTTCCTGCTCGTGTTGAACTAAAAAAACAGTGCACGTGAGTTTATATAAAATGGGATTGAAAAATAACGAAAAAAAGTGCACGTGGGTTTCAAAATTTGAATTTTTTTTCCCACGCGCACAGTGAAATCCAAACAGGCCCTAAATGCGGTTAGCTAATATGGGCAGTGTAGTCCGACCAAATGTGATGTCAGCTTATGCAAGTTTTATGTCTTTTACTACTGATTTTTAGTATATCTATGTTAAACGGAAGGAAAATCACGTGGCTCACCAATCAACTAGTTCTAAAATATGGACATGACACAAGGTTTTTAGTTAGTTTATATATTATTAATGTGTACTTTTGCTTTCTTACATATGTGATCGCACTGTGTAATATATTACCGTTTGAATAAAAACTTGCGGACATATTCGCCAAAAATATATATATATATATATATATGAGAGTGGCATTATTTATCGAATCTTTAACAAATTTCGGATTCAAATGATGAAGAATCCAGAATATAAATTCAATTAATAAGAGATGAATCTTTTTTCAAGGTACACAAGCGGATCCAATAAATGATCAGGCAATTTTTTTAGATCCACTTGCCAATTCATTCATGCGGTTTCGGATCAAAATATCAGATAATCCATTAAAGTTCTAGTCGCAAGTTCAATACCAATTTAGAATTCGTGCTATTTCTTGCATTTAGCCCATCATACATATTAGCCCAATATAATTACTAGAAATATAAGGGCCTAGAAAGGCCTGGAATAAACACAGTAACCCAAATAACACGTCTGGCATAACCTAATAGAAACACAACAAGGTGCACCATGACAACAACAACAACAACAACAAAAAATGATTTCTTTATTGAAAAAGTTACCAAGTAAAGAAGATTTACCCAGTTAAGAGATTGTAACCAGACAGAATATGGGGGTAGCAAATTCACATCTTGCCCCTTCGTCATTGTTCAATCTCATGCATTGATTTATATACAACCAACATTACATTCTAAAGACTCCATACTTTGTTTCCTCAGGACTTGACTTGACAGCGGCAGTAAGACACAAGCTTAGTACTTTGCGGGTATCTGCCGGGTCTATTATACCATCATCCCAAAGCCTAGCTGTGGAGTAATATGGACTTGCCTCTCTCTCATAAGCTTCTATCACTTTTTGTTTAAATCTTGCCTCTTCTTCAGGGGTCCACTGTATGGGAACACAAAATGAGAAAATTAGCCAGGCTGAGCATGGTTAGGTGTATATCGGAATGTAACCGTAGTACGAGATCCATGTAAACTGGGTGTGGGCTGACAAATTTGACAGTTGTAGGGTTTTTAGTGCTACAGTGGCAGTCAGGTCCACTAAAGGTCGAATGGGTACCAGAAGTGGGTATTTGCCTGGTACCAGGTAGAAAAAGAACTATCCAATTTAACCTTGTGAGTAACCGGGCTAAATGAATGCAGCTAAAATGGGGATTAGTTTTCTTGTTATAATCCATCCTTTTCTTTTGGAGCACTGAGGAAAAGATTTATCCTTCGTTTGTAATAATGTTCACTCCGGTATGGTAGGTATTTTTAAGAAAAACTTCATAAAAAGACCCATACAAAACCAGAAATATCATAGATATACCTGGAATAAAAAATGTCACCCATACCCTTCTAACAAATATAAACCTAATTTTTTTACCCTAATCGACAGAGGAAACTAGTAAAAGAAAGGAGATTTTTGCACATCTTTTGAAGAGAATTAGAAAAAAAGGAAATGATATATTTTACATGTTTTGTATACATGGCATAAAGGCCTTAAAGTTAAACTAAGGTCCATAAAAGTCGGGGCAGAAAAAAGCGTACCTCGTTTCCTTGCCTCTTCTTGTTGGTCTTCTCTATTTGTGCAAGCACCCCGGCAGCCTGCAAAATTGACTGATCAGCCGAAATTCACAAGCACTGCACACACACAGAATGGGAGGGGGGGGGGGGGGGGGACATAGGAAAAAGTAAGGAGAACAATAGCTGTGACAAACTTACTGTGATCCATGTATAAAACAACAAGCATGCAAAGAAAAGACGTTCATGTTTGCTTCTTCAAAAGTACAAAATTTAAAAGAATGTGAACTCCATATCATTAGAAAGGAAATTAAGGTAAATTCTATAATAATTCAAAAAAAAAAAAATTCAAGTTCAAGGTCAGCCAGGATAATATTTTCAATGGATAAATTGCAGTTTTAATTTCCCAATAAAAAAATGGTTCCTTTTACCTGAGCACCACCCATGACAGAGATCTTTGCTGTGGGCCAGAGAAACAAGAAGTCAGGGCTATATGCACGTCCACACATTCCATAATTCCCAGCACCGAAACTGCCACCAACAATAATTGTAATTTTTGGGACCTGTTGAAGTTACATAGTATTGCAAGAAAAGAATCACTTAGTTATAATTAATAAAAAAAAAAAGGAAACAGAGTTGCAGTTATAGAATCACAATATCAACCTGCCTTTCATGGTTCAGGAACCCGTAGGTACAATAAAGTTTAAGTACCAATGTAAGAGATGCTTCATTTTGGGTCTTGGAGGGTGTCAAACAAGAATCATAACATATACGGTCTATATACTGCGTCTGACTGGTCGGGTACAGGACAACAGCAACAATTTCCTTTAAGGAATTACAAACAGCCAAAAAGAAGCTAACTTGGTTCCATAAATAAGAAAGTGGATTAGAACCTTTGCACAAGAAACAGCCATGACCATTTTTGCACCAGCTTTGGCAATTCCACTTGCTTCAGACTTTGAACCAACCTGTTACCAACAATTTGTTTGTGATTACTTCAACTGTGTATTTAAAATGCTAGTAAGAAACTGCAATTTAATGACTAGTTGATATCTGACTGGGGTTCTGTACAGATAATGATTTGTTTACTATGATAACTAATAGTTTGTCTACTGGCTGCTTGTATAATAAATAATTATTGTCAATTGCAGCTACAGAGTGTCTTTCTTGAGGTATAATCACAAGAATAGTGAGCTCAATGCCTATCCTATTTTTCTTAAACCAAGCTGACATTGTTGAGCAAATCAAAGAGTGAATGGTGGCAAAAAATCAGATAGAGGTCCCACTGAAAATTGATTATCTTATCACGCTTATTGTAGTCTTAATTACAAAATTGAGGGTTAGTTGAGCTTATATCAGCTCAATTGTAAGACCGGACTTGTACACTGAAAAACAGTAAAAGGACCGGTACTGTAAAGACAGAATAAAAACACTTTACTGGTACAGATTGAGATTTCTCGATTCTGACATACACAAAGTGCAGATATGAATGCAGAACTAGAGTACTTAGTACTCACCATAAATCCAGTGATATTTTGAAGAAAAAGCAAAGGGATATTCCTCTGAGCACACAACTCAATGAAGTGGGCCCCTTTTAGTGCTGATTCAGTAAACAATATGCCATTGTTTCCTATTATTCCTACCGGCTGCCCACATATCCTTGCAAATCCTGTCACCAGTGTCTTTGCAGTTCATAATGTAAGAAGCAGATACTAATCTTAAGCAAAAAGTGAAAGAGCAATCATAAAGAAGGATTAGCAATATCTCACACCGAGCAGGTTTCCTACAGTTTAGATCAAAGTTTTATTCTTGTCCTTCTACAATTAAATCCCCCCTCATCAGTACAGTCATGAATTGGTACAATGGAAGTCACATTTGTGATCTTCCGTCTTCAGGTGTAAAGGTGTAAATCCTTGAATTATCCAATCCCAAAACAACAATTTTGCCAATATACCCCTCTCGCAAAAAAACAAAACAATGCAAAGGAAGGACACTTCCTCCCCCTCCCTCTCTCCCAGTCTAAAAACAACAAAAAAAAAAACACATTCATTGGATGCCAATTTGATCATTATTGGTGAGATTCAATGAGTACATTACTTGAAAGGACACCCAACCAAAGTTTAAATGTTAGATCTTGATGAAGTTCTTACAGATCCATATAATTTCTTGAATTCATCAAATTCGCTTCCATCTACAACACGTGCAATAACAGAACGGATGTCAAATGGTTGTTTCTGATCCGTCGGTGCAATTTCTCGAAGTTCTTGCATATCATATAGGGGTTCTTTATACTCAGAAGGAAAATGTTGTGAATCAAATGGTCCTTTTCCAGCCATGTGAATATTTCTGATAATGTTCCTCCCAAGCTCTAAGGCATGAAGTTCATCTGCATAATAATATTACAATATAAAATTATTAATATATTATTAGTAAAGCAGTGCTACATGATTGGCCCCACAATACCAGTAAATCCTGCTCATTACGTACTGCTACCTCTATTTGTTATTTATTGTCCTTTTTTGTTCTTGTGTATGCTCACTTAAATTTATGTTATTTGAAAGAAACCTTCAGCAAAATGGTCCGAAACTCCTGATATCTTGCAATGCACTGTTGCACCTCCCAAATCTTCGGCAGATACTTCTTCTCCTGTGGCAGCCTAGAAAAAAACATTTAAGCTCTTACAAAACTGATTTTCTGAAATGGCCTTAACTTTTTCCTAACCAAGCTTCAGAGGTTATTGGCACAATATAAGTTGTGAAAATAGCTTACATTGCAGAAAACACCAACCATTGACTGGTTTGATGGTTAAATTCTGTAAATGTAGACTATTTTGCCCCTATCTTATAGTATGTCGAAAACGCATAAATTTACCCTACATTTCTTGAAATTTCTTTTCCCTAAGCCTGATTGAATTTAGATGTTGACCTTCATTTTTGTAGAAAAGTAAACATTTGACAAGCAATTGAGCAACAGACGTAATCTAGTTTAAAGCAAAGGTTTTGTTTGCAAACAAACAAGCCATGCTGATTGCGAAAAGGCAGAAAAAAAATAACTACCTTTACAAGAGGAGGCCCAGCAAGAAAAATGGTTCCATTTCCTGTCACAATTACACTCTCATCGGCCATGGCTGGTATATAGGCCCCACCAGCAGTACACGAACCCAGAACCAGAGCAACCTGTGGGATTCCCTCGGCAGACATTTTTGCCTGGTTATAGAAGATCCTTCCAAAATTGTCTCTGTCTGGAAACACCTCTGCTTGTTTTGGAAGGTTGGCCCCACCACTGTCAACTAGGTATAAACAAGGTAATTTGCACTGAGAAGCAATCTCTTGTGCCCTCAGGTGCTTTTTGACTGTGATAGGGTAGTAGGTCCCGCCTTTTGTCGTGGGGTCATTTGCTACAAACATGCATAATCGGCCATGAACAGGGCCTATTCCAGTAATTATTCCACCTGATGGGAGGGATTCTTCATAGAGTTCATAACCTGCAAGCTTTATCGCATAAAGTAGTGGTCAATTAAGGTTCTGTATATATAATTTTTTTTCCCCTATTTTGTGAGCATTTGAGATATTTTTGCAATCTTCCTTTCTTCTCCTCTAGGGAATAAAAAAGAATCAAAATTTGCAATATCGTGTTCCGTGAAGGTATTGGCAGTGTACTGGGCTGATATTGTACCTGTCATAAAATACCCCAAGACACAACAGGAATTACATCCCACACCTCGATTTTATGAAAACTAAAAAAAAAAGCATAATGGCACAATGTCCAATCTGATAATAAATCAATGTACCTGAGAAAGCTCAAGAAAAGATGAGCCTGGATCAATTAGACGGTTAATTCTTTCTCTTGGAAGCAACTTGTTTCGACTCCTGTTTCGCTTTAGTGCTTCAGCCCCTCCCCCACCTAAAACCTAATAGAAAAAATAATTTATATATTGGTACAAATCATATTTTCGCATGTTTTTGGTCCATAATTGCAATTTTGACCAACAAACCAGTGAAAATTTTACAAATTAATGCTCCAAATCTCCAATTCCCATATTATTGCATGCTTTATCAATTGTCTGTGAAGGATCAAGCAGGTAAAAGAAAAGAATGGTTCTCCACAGGTATACATGCACTTGCAGTGGTACCTTGTAGGAAAGAAAGGGGCATACAAAACTCTCAAACTTGCAATATATTATGATATTCAACTGTAATCGAAGACGGGAGAGGAGAGAGAGAGAGACCTTGGAAATCTGGGAATGAAGTTGAGATACGAGCTCCTGTGCAGCAGCTGAGTTATGAGAGAAGGCGTCGGAGTTCCGGTGGACGCCGTCGGGTAGCACGGCGGAGGTGGAGGAGAAGAGACTGGAACCGAGGTTTTGCAGAGGAAGATGGAGCTGTGGCAGCCGCTGCCTCCATGATCGCCTTGTGAGAGTGCTCAGCATCTGCAACTGCCAACTGGAGTGTTCGAAGGATAGAGACAACTCCTAGCAAAGAGAGAAAGAAGGAGGAGAAAGTGTGTCAGTTCCTCAGTTGTCATCTATAAGTTGTGCTGTGTCGCACAGCATTTGTACTGGCCACGTTTCTTTGTTACTGAATAAGAATAAGAATAGTTAGAGTAGTTAAATAAAAAATAGTTATTATTTATTTTATTAAAATAGTTAAATTTTAAAAAATTTAGAAATTATTTATATTAATAAGATAAAATGTTTGAATTTTTTATTTTAGTTATTCTAATTTAATTAAATATCTAATATTCTATTCTGAATAGTTTTATCTCAAAAATAATTTATTCTCAACCCAACAAATATATCTGAAATTTACTAAAAAGGTTTTCATGATTTAGAAGCGTGCTGTATCCTCCGAGGTACCTAACTAAGTAAAATTTGCTTTTGTTAAATCTCAGTCGAACGATTGAAATTCGGTGTCATGGGATCTATTTTGAGATTTGTACCAAGTTAATTACAGACAACTCAGATCTAATTATATTCAGTCAGTTAATTGCACTGGATGCGAAATCCATGTTTTGTTACTATACTGGGTATGTTTGGATGCACAAGAATAGTTACTGTTTTTAAAATAGCAATACTATTCGAAACAAGGTGCATCCAAACGAGAAATAGAGCTGTTCGGAATAGCTACTGTTTTTAGAATAACATTGTTATTCGCTATTCTTACAAAAATATGGAATAGCATTTGTTGTTTTCAATATTAATACTAATCTAATATTTAAACTAATATTATATTACATTTAATATTTAAATTAATATTATATTGTATTATATTTAATCTAATATTTTATTTAATGCTAATATAATATTTAAAACAATATTATATTACATTTTTAATATTTAAATTAATATTATATTATATTATATTTAATCTAATATTTTATTTAATACTAATCTAATATTTAAAATAATATTATATTACATTTAATCTAATATTTTATTTAATACTAATCTAATTTTTAAATTAATATTATATTACATTTAATATTTAAACTAATATTATATTATATTTAATCTAATATTTATTAATACCAATCTAATATTTAAAATAACATTATATTATATTTAATATTTAAACTAATATAATATTTTATTTAATACTAATCTAATATTTAAAATAATATTATATTACATTTAATATTTGAATTAATATTATATTGTATTATATTTAATCTTACACATAAATTATTAAACATTAAACGCTATTTTCTCTAATTTCTATTCTAAATATGCAATCCAAATAATTTTTTTACTGTTCTGAATAGTACTATTTTTAGACAGTAGCTATTCTTATTTATTATTTTAAACAGTAGCTATTCTAGTTCATCCAAACATACTCCATGTGTAATAACTAACAACTCCTTTGACTCTTACGAAAGTAGCTTATGGATAAGATCTCCATATCACCTCCAGCTGTAGAGGAATGGGAGAACTCAGAACAAGTGTTGCTCTTTGACGGGGAACTCTCTTCTCATGGGGTGGGTGGGGTCCCACTCTCAGTCCTTTCAAAAAGAGAACATGTCAACAAAAATATCACAAATTGTTGGTCATGAACTTTTAATTAATAGTTCTTCAAAATATAAATTTCTAATCCATAATCATAAAGCATGAAGAAAATAAATACTCAGATATACGAGTTAACAATCTAAATTTTCATAGAGAACAAAAATAAATAAGACAAATGATAATTCTTGTATCATACTTATTGGTCTTCAACTCCATAATTAGTTTTCAAAACCAGCTTTTGGTTTAATAGCAAAAGCACATGATCTTTATGTGAGAGGTCATGAATTCGAAACTTAAATGAGAAAAATTATACGTTATAATAATAAGGGTATTAAATATTTGAGTGGCTTAACCTCCAACTTTACTCTAAAAGAAAAACTCCATAATTAGATTTCAAAACTATATTCAAAGATGTAGATTTTTTTTTTTTTTTTGGAAATAAGGCATACGCCGGTTTCATTAATATGAAACTGTAGATGCTTTTAGAATGCTACTACTCTTCTTCGTATATTTAATCAAATTGCCTCCAAAATCACAATAAAAACTGGTTAATTCTGCTGGAACATCATTCTTAACTCTCATAAAATTTTGTATGGATTGTACCAAGAGAAAGGAGTGGATCAGATGCCCATCGGACCTACTTTTAGATTCAACAAACTCCATGGCCATCCGATTTATCTTAAGATTTAGGTGCACGGAAATCATAGTTGACGCGCAAGAAATTTAAATAATTTTGCACGAATCTTAAAGCACATTGAACGGTGATTGAACCCGTCGATCCAAAGTAGGTCCAATGCCCGTCGAACCTACTTTCAATTCTTGTACCAAATATTGCCAATAGACCAGAAACTAACCTACGGCCCAATGATGTGAAGTACAAAGATAAATGGCGAGACAATTGTCAAAATAATCCAAACCATTTACAGAAAAACAGACACACACATATATAGTTCAATCAAA
The DNA here is from genome assembly GCA_024447655.1 of Carex scoparia. Lineage (NCBI taxonomy): Eukaryota > Viridiplantae > Streptophyta > Magnoliopsida > Poales > Cyperaceae > Carex > Carex scoparia. Next base: position 5,442,409 of record JAJHPE010000015.1, read on the forward strand.
ATCCCAAAAGAGTGCAACTCAGAAGTCACAGGGAGAGATTCTATCCACTCTAAGATGCTTGTATTTCTGCTCAGTATTGTATAGTCTTGCCGCTTCAATTAAACCTTCTGAAATTACAGTCCTTAGAATATCTGTGCTTTCCTCTAATGCTGAATCAATCTGGTCAAGTAGACAGCAAGGAACAAGTTAAATGAACCAGCATGTACCAGTTGGCATAACACTGCTACCGAATCAATCCCAGCAAGTACCAGTTGGTACGGCACTACTACCAGTTTATTTACTGTTTGACCCACATTAAGCCTTCTGTTTTCAATCAACAGAACAGCGGACTGAGATTAAATGGGGCTGATTTGTTGCACTACCAAAGGTTTATTTAGGTTCAATTGAACAGCATAACAGTTCAGTTTACAGTGGCCAGCTTATAGAGACAGGTATCTGTCAGACTACTGATTTGCGCCAATATTAGGCTTAACTTTTTGATTTCCTAAAGTAATCAATTGCAGAAGACGAGCTAAATCTAAACTATAAAAGGTTCTTTTGAAACATGCTTGATTGAGGGGTTCTGAAGTAGGAAAAGTTGCACTAATTTAGGAAACTGCAGTATTTGAGCATGATGCTTAATTTGATGGTATAGGTGAACTGGACTCCATTGGGTTCAATTAATGACCAGAGGGGAAAACCAACCATAAAGTTTAGCATTTATCATTGTATTAGCATTTACAGTTATTGTGGAAATCATTCAGCAAACTACTGCTCCTTACTGGCAAAAGCAAAATAAATCACTAAATTAAAACAGGTATTACTTTTTTTAAGTAGTGAAATAATAATTAGTTATTTGGTTTTACCCTTTCACGGGCTGTCTTGTTAAATGGCTGAAGATGAAATGCCTTAGGATCCATCTGACCAGGCGGCCTACCTATTCCTAAACCATTTAAATCTGAAGTTATAAAGACAACTACAGACACAATTTAACATTTTAAATTAAAATCTTCATTTCTAACCTATTCTGAGTCGACCAAATTCTTTGTTCCCTCGAAAATGGTAGATCACGTTTTTCAACCTGTCAATAGCATAAACAAACTTCCCTGAGAAATGTTACTAGTTTGGAGTATTGCAAAAAAAGGAGCTTCAAGTGCATTTCAGTAAGACTGGTACCTAATGAGTTATAGTGTTGTACCATATATAACCTAACTAGCTTTATTTACGTTGGCTTTCAGTTGTTTGTGTTTTTTAAAGTTTTCAATTCCCTTTGTTTGAACTTATTCAAATAATTTTCAACAAACATAATCTTCTGAGAACATGCCTTTGGTCTATTGGCAAAGGCACGTGGCTCTCATAGTTCGAAACCCACAAAGTGGGGAAATCCTCTATATTAATACATAGAGGTTTAAAATGTGTTGAGTGGCTTGACCTCCAACCCATATTTCAAGAAAAACAAACATAATCTTCTATTCAATTACCATTGAAAAATTAATTAGATAAAATTTCAATGATATTGCCAATTAGGAAAATTTAAACCGTAATGAACTTGATATACCCGTTATGGCGTGCATGACCCCCTTTCGGCTGCAACCGAAGAACCCCGCATGGTAAGTCCATGTCATCATACATCTAAAACTTAAAAATAAATATTAAACCTTCAGCGAGGATATACACACACACATAATTTACATATATTTAGGCTAAACTGATAAATAATAAAATCCTTATACCACAAGAACCCGGTTGAGTGGGAGCTTATAATAGGCTGCAAGCGGTCCTGTCTACAACCAAAGAGGCCAAAGTAAAAAAGGATAATTAGATGAGCAAGAAATTTCCAAGATCGAGCTAAAGCAATAAGCCCCTATCACGTACAGGCACAAAAAAAAATGCCCAAAAAAAAGAAAAGGAAAGAAAAATATTATTCTAGTTTTACATACCAATGACTATTTGTACTTCTCTTTCTGAGAAAATTACAGTAATTAAGATAGTGAAACTCTTGATCAATTGACAAGAAACAGCATAAATTTAACAATGAGCTAAAGAAAAAAATTACTACAATTTTCAAATGTATGTGTGCTTACAGATTCTCCACTAAGATTCATGTAAGTTTGAGGTTTTGCTAGCAAAACAGGTGCACCTTCAACTATCCCTGCAAGAGAAGTGACATCAATATTTTTATAATACATCAATTTGTCTCTACTTCAATCATTATACTCATGAATTTCTGTTTCTTAAAAATTAGAACTGAAACTAAATAATAAATTAACTTCTAAAATAAAAAATAATGGATTATCTTAAACAAAAATCATCCAAATTAGGTAAATTTGAAAGAGAACCTTCTCCGAATAAAGCTTTGCAATGGACTGTCGTCATAGGGATCCCTTCAGATCTAGCAAAGGCATCAATCGAGTCAAATCCAACCTGATATTTCCAACATTAATAAAAAAAATAACAAGAAGGATCAGAATCAACAAGTAGCACAGCATCATGCTACAAACACTATATATTGTCAATCAACCAGACCACTCAAATTATCACAAGTGCCATTCTTATCAGGTGATATATTCTTCGATTAACTATAATGCTATTCAATTCGATCTATCCTTTAACTAATACAGGACAAAAATTAGGGGAAAGGTAGAAGGTTACATTATGGCGAGTGAGCTTGAACTTCTCGCCGGGATTGCCGAGGCCGATGAAGAGCCACGGTTGGAGGAGGCCCGCCGGAGAAGAGGCTGTAGACAAGCACCGGTGTAGTAACCTCGACGCCGCCGTCGCCGGAGAAGACATTGCATCCCGCAGCTGTACGCTTTGCTGTATTTTCTTAGGATTTCCCCCGAGTTTGGATCCTCTGAATTAAAAAGGAATTCGCATCCTCTGAGATATCTCAAACTTTGCGTGACTTTTTGGAATATCTCAATAATTCAAATACGTTCTACACGAATCTCAAAGCTCAAATAATAACGGCCCCTACGCCCCCCCAAATAGGCACCGTACACGTAGGTCACGCAAAAATTGAGATATCTCAGAGGATACGCACCCATTAAAAAGCCGATTTTTTTATTAATCAAAATAAAATTAAATAAATATCGAAAAATAGGATAGGATTCGGTGGATTTCGAAAACTAATAAGGACGCTGAAGAAATTAACGTCCATATGGACTGTGAATTAATTAACGTCCTTCTTAATCCTAATCTTTCCGGCTTAATCCAAAAGCACAAAGGAGAAAAAAAAATGCACACAGACTGTGAATTAATTAACATCCCTCAGGGACTGTGATTAACTACGCGTCCATGTACATCTCCCAGACTTGTAAGAATCTGTCATTTCTTTGTTGGAAGACTTGTAAACGACGAGATTTTTTTATAAAGCATAAATAAAAATATTAAAATTAACCTGTCGATATGATTGTCGATGGTTTTATAAAAAGCATAAGGAACAAGAAGAATCCCCATTTTTTTTTACGAGAACGGAAGCGTAAGCCGTTCCCTGCTCATTTTATCCGGATCTAAATGTTGCTACCTGGGGAACGGACTGGAAAACCGTTCTTTACTTTTTTTTTCAGTTTTACCCACGAGAACGTTTTTTTTTTTTTTTACAGTTTGTTTATAAAATAAATCAGATATTTTGTTTGATTTTGTATATTAACAATAAGATTAATGGAACAATTTGAATTTTTTTTTTTTGTGTATTATGACCATTTTATCATTTTAACAAATCAATTAATTGGTTTTTTATATAAAAAAGCAATAAATATTTCCGTAAAGAAAATGTAAAAGTGAATTACAATAACAATACTAAAAATTTGTATCTCTGGATACTTTTTTCTAGGAAATAATGTCTCTGAATGATTAATGGACATATTTTATGGCAAAAATCGACTTTATTTTAATTTTTTTTTCAAAACTTATGGTTACAGAAACTTTTAAATCCTCCATGTAGTAGACCAATGTATCATTATTTTAAAAAATCGACTAATTAGAATACTAACATATTTTTCATAAATAAAACACTTATTTTATATTTTTACAAAAAATAAGTACTTTTTAAATTAAAATGAGTTTTAATAAAAATAACAATTAAATTATTAAATTTGTTTGTTTTTAAAATATAAAAAAAGTAAAATTAAAAAAAATAATATGTACATTTTGAAAACCAATCCATTGATTTTTATATATTTATTGATTTTTTTATATAGAAAATCAATTCATTGATTTGATAAAATGATAAAATAGTCAAAATACACAAAAAAAAAATATTCAAATTGTTCCATTAATCTTATTGTTAATATACAATATCAAACAAAATATATAATTTATTTTATAAACAAACTGTAAAAAAAAAAAAATGGAGAACAGCTTGCAAAGCCGTTCTCTCCCCTATTTTTTTTTTATTTTTTTCGCATGGAGAACGTTTTCCCTTTCATTCTCCCTATTTTATTTTTTTTTATTTTTTTCCGCATGGGGAACGTTTTCCCCTTCCGTTCTCCCTATTTTATTTTATTTTTTATTTTTTTTAGCCGTTCTCCTTTTTTTTTCAGAAAATTTTGGATTTTGTGTTGTAGCTGCTGTGCTGCTTGTGCGAAGCAGGTGGAAAATGAGAAAAATGATCCTTGTGCTTCCGTTCTCGGAAAAAAAAAAAATTTGAGAACGGCTTCCGCTTTCGTTCCTTATGCTTTTTATAAAACCGTTAATTTTAATATTTTTATTTATGCTTTATAAAAAAATCTCGTAAACGACAGATACCTCTGATTAATTTGACTTCAAACAAACAAAGAAAGGACAAAAGGCTGTACCAAAATGACAGATTAGAAAGAGATGAAGCAAAAGAAAGATAAACAACAAGCAAGAGAAATCAGAGAATGGAGAGAAACTAATAAAATAATCTAGAAGGAAATACCTGAAATCTGAGATTCACCTGAGAGAACGAGACAGTGTTCGCCAAGCTTCTCAGAGCGAGGAGGTCAATGAACCGATTTTTACTGAAAATTAACGTCCATGGACGCGCAGTTAATCACAGTCTCTGATGGACGTTGATTAATTCATAGTCCGTGCGCATTTTTTTTTTCTGCTTCGCGTCTTTGGATTAAGCCGACTTGATTAGGATTAAGAGGGACATTGATTAATTCACAGTCCGTATGGACGTTAATTTCTCCACCGTCCTTATTAGTTTTCGAAATCCACCGAATCATATCCTCTTTTTCGATATTTATTTAATTTTATTTCGATTAATAAAAAAATCGGATTAAAAAGGGAGTAAAAAGGAAAATGATATGGCATCCCGTCCAAGCACCGGTGTACTAAACTTGACACAAATTGTTTTCTATCTTTTTTTTTAAATGTAAAATCTCTTTCGTTGCCAATAATAATTCCGATTTTTTATTAATCGAAAATAAAAATAAAAAATATAGCGAAAGGAGATCGTTTTGCTAGAAAATCAAAATATAGGAAAAACTAGATGGTTTATTCCGTCCAGACACTGTAGTTGGAAATCGTAGACAGAATAGATTATCCCGTCCAGCATTGTAGTAGTATTTTTTTCATTCTCTTATATGAAACCAACACAAAAAAAAAAAAATTGCTACAGGTGAGCGAGAGGCTACCCTGTTATGTCGATGAACAAAAGTGTCGAGTTCTGAGACCTCTGGGGCCTAGGGTTTTTGGGTCTGAATCTCCTAAAGTAACTCAATTTTTAGGTTTTTTTGAGTAAAGGTTGGAGGTCAAGCCACTCAACTATTTAATACCCTTGTTATTACAACAAAGGATTTCTCCCCATCTGAATTTCGAACCTATGACCTTTCACATAGAGACCATGTGCCTTAGCCACTAGACCAAATGCTAGTTCTCCAATTTTTAGGTTTTGGATCGAGACTATCTAATTCGAATCCGTTGCTCGGAATCGTCTCAGGATTCGAATATGTTCTCGGAGTGTGTGTGATCCAGGATTCGAATCGGACGTTCCCATTTAAAACCCAAGAAATTGGATTAGTTCACTGGATCTGAATTCAGGGTTTTTCGTATAGGAAGGGATTGTTTTCTTTTACTGTTTCTTGAACAATTGTAATTTAGCTTTGTTAATAATAAATAAAGGGGCAATCATGTCTTTTCATTCAAAAACCCTAATTATACGGACAGTTACAGTATAATAAATCAATGTTGTATTAGTCTATAAACATGTCGAATATTAGTCTATTAAAACATATATTTTGCACCTAACCTAATCTGCACTATAACTTGGGAATCTTCCAATGCAATGAATTAATTAATCCATACCGTGAATAGCAGAACTGCACTGTTTTTATTATTATTAATTTGTTATTATTTTTCTTTTTAGATATGATAAGATCAAGCTATTTAAAATGTCGTTTGTTGGAGATTGCAACCAAAATATTATTGAATAAAATAAAGAGTTTAATAAAATTATAAATGAAATAAAAATTAAAGTGAAACTACAACAATAAACAAAGCAAGCATAAAGAGAGTAATTTCAAAAAAGACGTTGCTATTTTGAGTGCTCAATTTTTTTTAAATAGTTATAACGTTTTTGTCCTTAATTAACATTTTTTTAATTATTTTGTTAAAATTAATTATTATTGTATAAAAGAAACTATTTAATGAGAATAATAAAATAAATGGCAAGCTGCTTAAAAGAGTAGCAGTGTCTTTTTATATAAAGTACTATTGACAAATATATTTTTATATAACAGTCACTCATATGATGTTTAATATAATATTTAATGGAAATTAATAATGTAGCATCAATGTAAAATGAGTAGAACTAAGCTGCTCCTAGAAGTACCAAGTTCTTTTGTACTCTTAATTCTAAAACTTATTGGATTAACTTTGAACGATGAATCTAAACTGTTGAAATCCTTCTACCTTACGAGTGATGCGTCTACATGTGAAAATTTTAAAGTTTCGGATTAATTTAGTATAAAGTCAAGTGGTCAAAAGGCTTTCAAAAAATAAATGCATTAAAATTAATTTAGAAACATTTTAATTTTGACCGCTTAACTTTATACTAATTTAATTCGAAACTATAAAATTTTCACATATAGATGCATCACTCATAAGGTAGAAGGATTATAACGGTTTGGATTCATCGTTCGAAGTTAATACGATAGGTTTTAGAGTTAAGAGTACAAAGCGGTTTGTACTTCTAAGAGCACCCTAGTTCTACTCATGTAAAATACATATAACAATTGAGTTTTGAATAAAGTAGTATCATATAATTAATATAAAATCTAATGCATATACAGTATACACAAACAAATATTTTATTTTTTATATCATGTTTGTGATGCATAATTAAATGATAAATCCCACTTCACCCACCAAACATTGACAAATTAATACAGCTTTTACCCAGGTTTGCTTGATCCAGACAGGGTTATCTGGGCCGGGATATATTGATTTTCTCTTCCCTCCTTTTAATAGTTTTTTTTTTATTATTACTATTAGTCTATTATTGGGCCGAAATACATTAACGCAAAATATTCCCTTTTGAGTTAATGCAGAGGTTGCTAATTTGATTAACCGCATATTAGGAACCGTTTCATTAAAGTAGAGATGCACACAAAAAGTTTGTAGTTCTTGATTCGATTTGAGTTCAATTCAGAAAAAGTTAGTAACTAATTCAATCTGAAATTAGTTCGTTCTGAAACAAATCAAATCAAACCAATTCGATTCGGTTCGAATCTTATTCAAACTCAAACTCAAACTGGGTATAGTTAGTTTGAAATTGACTCACGAATTATTTAGATTTTAATTTCAAATAATACAACTAATGATTTTGACCATCAATTTTTAATAATGTAGAAACTAAACTTATATTACAACTCAAAATATGCAGTTTTTTTTACTTATTTGTCCTCATGTCCTGTTAGGCTCTGCCTAACTAAATATGCATTTCTTTTGGAAAAAAAAAAGAAGTATATGACCCAAAATGCCCTCAGCGGTTATTGTTCAACTTAAAAAAAAATCAATAAAACTAAGATAAAAAAATATAATAATTAATTTTTTTTTCTACAAAACTAAAAAATATAAGTTCTTGAAAAATCTAAATGAAAAAAGCACAAAACCAAAAAAAATTATACAGTTTAGCGCTCCTTGAGTGATGAACCGGATTCAAAATCTGATTAGAATATTTTTTTTTTCATAAATATTTATGATACATTTTAATTAAAGATGAGCAGAGAGCAAAGCATCCATGACATGGAAAAAAAAATGAGTAAAAAGAGCGATTGTAGAACGAATACACATTTATAGATAATATGTAATTATCAATATTTTAATCAAATTAAAATATTTAAAACGAATACACATTTATATATATTTTTTAACCTGAGATGAAAAATGAAATTCTTCAAATAATTTATGGGTTATGTTCGAGCTCGTAACGTTCTCAATTTATATTATATGAATCACTAGATATTCAAATTTTAAATTCAAACTCGAACGAGTCAAATTCGATCTACATGTTCCCAAATAAAGAACTTGCCTGGAGCCTTCCAATGCAATTCAAACGGTTCTCACACAATTTTATTTTTCTTTGCTCTCCCCGGGATTGTATACACCCGGTATAATACACCACCATATCTCAAGTATCCAACGGTCTAGCCTTTCTTTCTTTTTTTTCTTAGTGGAGAAGGGAAGGTCAAAGTTGTCATGTGATTATGACAAGACAAACTTGTTTGTGGCATTTTTATTGGAAACCAAACGGCGCCCTCATTTTTATTTATATTCAAAAATAAATATAAATTGTCAAATATATCTTAAAATTTTTTAAACATACTCAAAACGTCCAATAATTAGACGGTCCTTTTCTATTAGAAATCGTTTAATAAATAAGCAGTTCTTATTTTTATTAGAAAACGTCTAATAAGTAGGCATTTCCTAATTTTTATTAGAAAACTGCCTATTTATTAGGTGTTTTCTAATAAAAAAAAAGGACTGCCTAATATTGGACTTTTTGGGTATGTTTAAAATTTTCTAACTTTCGTAGACATATTTGACAATTTATATTTATTTTTAGATATAAATAAAAATGACGGCAAACCGGGAGTAGCTGTGAAGGAAGAAAAATGTTTAGAAGCGATGCAAAGAGCACGCTTCTAAAGTATAAAAAAAAATAAAGAAAACAAATAGTACTTAAATATATCCGTGATTTTACTCAGACTTGCTCATAATAAGTTATATTCAGAATTCCTCATAACATATAAATTTATGCATATTATATAAGATTTTTTTTAACTTTTTTAATTACAAATATAAGATTATATAATATGGGATTTAGCATATTAACTGTAAGGTGTTTTTTTTTGTTTTTCTACTGTAAAATTTATCTCATTTTATATCAAACTTCTTTCTTCTTCATATTTATCAATCGACTTGTATTGGTTCACTCTTAATTTGACATATGAATTTTTTTGTATACTAATCTATTTTTGTTCAGAGATTAAATTTGAATTGCAATTGTTTAGTTACATTTTATTTATACCAAACAGTTGTTATTATTATGAAATTACAAACACCTTTGACATTAACATCTATTGATGTACTTAGATCCATTTTTAGTATGAATCATAATATCATATAGTATATTTAATTTGAAATTCAATCTTTTTTTGAAAGAAAGATGAATGTTAAGTTTTTAATTTATATACTCTTGTTATTATAACAAATAATTTTCTTTATCTGAGTTTCAAACTTATGATCTCTTATAGAGATCATGTGTCTTTGCTACTAGATCAAAAACGAGTTCTCTTAAATTCAATCTTAAAGCAAAATATGTGTATGTAGCAAATTTGTCAGCATCTCATTGATTCAACAAAAATATGAGTAAATTTTGGAATCCATGTTCCTCATGTTACCTGAGAGTACAATTAAACAATTTAGATCGTTCTTTAACTCTTATACAAATTAAAAAAAAAAAATCCTATATTTGTAACAAGCACTGAACTTTTTTTAATCCATTTGAGATTAAATTCAATACGTTCTTCTTCTGAGATACGTATTGAATTTGCATCCTCTGAGATATCTCAAACTTTGAGTGATTTTTTGGAATATCTCAATCGTTCAAATACGTTCTGCACGAATCTCAAGACGTAAATAATATTGGCTCCCTACATTCCCCCGAATAGGCACCGGACACGTCGGTCACACAACAATTGAGATATCTCAGAGGATACGCACCCGGAAAGAATCGTCCCAGTAACGAATTCATAATGAAAGGAGTTTGTCCGATGCCCATCGGACCTACTTTTAAGTTCAACGAGCTTCATAAAAGTCCAATTCATATGAAGATCTGTGCAAATGAAAAATGAAGAAGTGTACGGAATTTAAAGTATTACGTACGAATTTTGTAGCATATTGAACGATGAATGAACCGTCGAACCAAAGTAGGTCCGATGCCCATCGGACCTACTCTCAAGTCAAAGTGATGGCCCACATGGATCCCTAATCCGTAATTATTTCCAACTCCAAGCACAGTTCCAAAATCCCGTTACTATTTAGCCCCGTCTCTCCCATCGTTGACTCAATTCTTCAACTCTCAAGTTCCGAAGAAAAACAAACCATACTACCATGGGATCAAGGTACGAGGTCGAGGTCACCATCGAATCCGCTAAAAATCTGAAAAACGTGAACTGGCGTAATGGCGAACTCAAACCTTACGCAGTGGTCTGGATCAATGACGGCCCCAAGGTCACTTCCAAGGTTGTTAATTGTTAATTAATCAATCAATTGCTCTGAAATTTCGATATCATTTCAAATCTGTGTTACTTTCTTAAATCTCGCTAGCCTGTAGGATTTCATGCTTTAGCTTTAGCACCATGCAGCAACCAAAGGATTAATTGATCTTAACAGAAATTGTGGTTTAATTCTAATTCATATTTAGGTTGATGTCGACAATGACGAGGACCCAATCTGGAACGAGAAATTGTTGGTCCCTTTGCCGCCTTCCTCTAGGCTGGAAGATGCCAAGCTCTACATAGACGTGGTGCATGCAAACCCCAAAGAGGGAGTGAAACCACTCGTGGGGTCAGCTAAGTTGCATCTAAGAGAGGTGGTGGATGATGTTGGGATTGGTGGGAAGGCCATCAAGAGCCTTAAGTTGAAGCGGCCGTCAGGCCGCCCGCACGGGAAAATCCAGGTTAAGGTCGCCGTGAAAGAACCCACCAGGTAATGATCGCTTAATTAATTTATTTGTTGGGGCATATGTGCAGAAATATATTCATTCAATGGTTCACAAAGTGAAATTATAGGACTCCAAGTCGGCTTCTTCTTTTGAGAAAAAGAAGATTCTCATTTTCTTCCATCTGAATCGTTCAAAATTCTTTGTACGGCTTCAGTTACTTTCTATGTTCAAATCAATTTAATATATTAAAATGATTCAAAATTTAATTGAAGACGTACGATGAATTTTGAACAATCCAGATGAAACAAGAGGAGCAGAATTACTTGTTCACAAAATGAAATGTGAAACTTAGTTTATTTTTATTTTTCATAACAGATACTATTATCAAAATGCCCCATCATATGGCCAAGCTGCCTCAAGAGGATATGGCGAACAGTACGGCGGCTACGGCCAACCCTACAAACCACCCCAACCCGGTTACGGTTACCCTGCTGCAGCCCCACCATCTGGTTACCCCTATGGTGGGCCCCCACAACCTGCATATGGATCCGGTTCATACGGTGCACCATCAGCATACAGTGCACCACCGACATACGGTTCGTATGGGTCTGGTACGTATGGTGCTGCACCAGTACAACAGGAACAGAAGAAGAAAGGTAAGCTTGGAATGGGTGCTGGTCTGGCGATCGGGGCTGTGGGAGGCGTGCTTGGTGGATTGGCATTGGCTGAAGGGATCGATTATGTCGAGGATAAGATCGCAGATAATGTGGCCGACAAGGTCGAGGATGATTTGGCCTATGGTGATGATGATGGTGGTGATTGGTGAAATAAGCTAGCTAGCAGCCTAGCTTATTTGTGTATGCCTTCGTTTCGTTGTGTTTATCTGATAATTTATTTTTATTGTCTGGTAACTATTCTAATCTTGGGATGGGATTGTAAAATTTTCATCACACCTACAAATAGAATGCCCCAATAATTAGAAACAAGTTGCTAGGTTTTTCTGAATCATTATTGAAGTGGATAATACTTCGTTTTCAATCTACATTACTTAGCGTCGTTGTGTTTGATCGAGAGACTACGCCTTTTATGTATTTTTTTTTGCCGCGCTTACATAGACAGATAGCTACTCATAGTCTCTCTCATACGTACACATTCATTTATTTTTAAGTCTAAACAAGGTTCGCTCGGTCAAGTTGTATTTTGATAGTTTTCAACATTTTTTTAATTTTAATTATGACTCGTCATTCAAAGTCAAAATGCGCAACTAACAATTGTTCGCAATTAGTTTTAACTTCTTTACTAGATCATCATTTATATTTTCAAAATACACACTTTTATTATTATAAAATAAGCTTTATTTTAAACTTTGCACTCATTATTATTCGAACCATTCTTACAAAATATATTTAGTTATAACATAATAAACACTTAGATATGCTGCATATGCAAACTGTAAATTCAAATATTGGGGAGAGTCCACTTAATCAGTTCTTTTCGGAAAGTTGGCCAAAAGTAATTAATTAGGAGATAATTAGAATGTGAGGATTTGGACATAACTTTTTATTTGTTAAAGATAAAACATCAAACTAAACCTTTTAAAAAAATATTCGACGAATTTTGTAATTTAGAAAGGCTTTGATATAAAATCCCAGCATTAGCCACCTTTTTCTGACAAAAATAAGAAAAAAAAAAAAAACATTCACTAAAACCGTAGGTTGATTATTAGGCTCTGAAAAGGACATATTTATAAATTTCGTTCTAAATTCAGTTTTTTTTTTTACGTTAAAAAAATAGGACATTCAAATCAGGGCCCTTGTTTTTTGCCTTTCTAAAATTTGAAATTTCTCCAGTATTTTTTTAGAAGCTCATTCAAAATTTTACATTTATTATTATATAAAAAATCGGAATTCAAAACGTTCAACGTAAGTGTAGTACTAGACCACTGGTATTTGTTTAGCATTATTGACTTTGAAAACGTACCAGTTGCCACCATTAATTTAATTAGAACAAAAGCTGAGTCCTAGGGTTGAAAACGGATAAGTGGTAAAATCATATCCGTGTTTATTTTTAATTTTTAAATATGGATACAGATTGAATATTAGAGAGAGACAAATATGTGTTGGATTTTAAACGGATACGAAAACAGATTAGATACTAAACGAATACGAATATGAATCCGGGTATAATTCAAATATCTAATTTTAATATTGTAACAAAATTAACATACTATTTCATAAATTTAATTTCTCAAAATAAAATAAAAATTAACATAAAATACGTATGTAATTCGGATATTTAATTATTATGGTGAGTAATTTTTTTTCGTGTTAAATTTGTTATTGCATCATATAAAACTTATATATATACATGCGCCATTAGAAAGAAAACAGAGACAGATAAAATAATTAAGGAAGCGACTAATTGTATTCAAGATTCTGTACCCAGTTTGTTAGGCTTTATTAAGTCAAATTTGTTGCATTGCTAACTAACTATTTTGTGACTACTAACTATTTTTAGATCTGTGAATCAGTGGTTCGTTTCATTTACTGACTAACTATTTTATAATCTGTGAATCAGAGGTTCGTTTCATTTACTGACTACTAACTATTTTTATAATGCTTTATCTTAGCTATTACTGATTAATTCAAACATCCACATTGAGGTTTTGTTTTTGTTTTTAGCTAACTATTTGTTATTTATGTTAAAAAAAACATCATAAATTTTTTTTCCTAAAAATACATAAACATAATTAATAAAATAAATTAAAGGGAACGGATGGTTATATAAAGCACCCAATTGTGTGCAATTGGTATCTACTTACCCAGAGCATTTATATGAAGAATAAGACTAGCATGCTATCTGTAGTATAGTGACAAGTTGTGCTACCTCTTTAAAAATTTATTGGATGTATTTCAATGTCTAATCCAAACCGTTGAAACCAATCTACTACATTAGTGATGTATTTGCATGTCAAAATTATAATGTTTTGAATTTATTTGGTATAAAGTCAAGTGGTCAAAAAAATAAGAATTATAAGTTAATTTTAATACATTCATTTTTCATTATTTTTTTTACCGCTTGACTTTATACTAAATGAATGTAAAAATTTGTAAATTTTATATGTAAATACATCACTCGTGAAGTAAATCAGTTTCAACAATTTGAATTTGTCGTTTGAAATATGCTCAATAAGTTTTCGAAAAAGTAGCACGACATATTACTATGCCAGCCTTATTTTTATATGATATTTTTAAGTTTTTAACAATGGTTAGCATGATTTCATCTAAAAATTTAATTTTTCTGTCATATAATTTTTCGGTCAGATTACCAAACGACTAATAATGCCGGTGGACCTGACCCTGACGGCTCCATAAATTGGGATTTCAAGTAAGTGAAAATAGATAATATTAATTCCCTTATTTTTCTTGTCTCAACATCAAAGTTTAATTGCAGTTTAAAATATTCACTTTTATCTTCACAGTTTTTTTTGTTGTTGTTGTGTTATATATACAAGGGTAAATTTGTCATGTATTTTTGTTGGATTTGCTTGGGTGCCCCCCAGCTGGCGCCCCAGGTGGAAGTTCCACCACTGGAGTATGTCCCTTGTTGGTGCACTACTTTGTATTGGTACAGAATTTTGCTTTCCTAGAAATATCATTTTACATGTGTTCCCATATAGCCTATACTCCTGCTTTTTTATACCCTCAAATTTGATAATTTGTATGCCTTCTTGTAGTGATAATGTTTTTGATATCATCATGGGCATTTACGGTTGTGCCGCTGGCACTGGCTAGCCTGATATATTACTACGTCAGAGCAATGAAGGCATTAAGGTTTCTCTACAAGTCGTCTCAGTAGCACTAGTTAGTATTTTTGTTGGTGCAAATAGTAGCATAATCTAAAAAAATAGCAAAGACCTTCATTGTTGGTATTGTGAATATTATGAATATCAATGTGTAATGTTTTTTTGACATGCCATTTAGTACTTTTGTTTTGTTGTAATGTTTTTTTGGTATATTGGTACAATATATGATAATTATACTATGTTGATGAATGTTTATTATATGTTTTTTCTCTACATTTCAATGTGCGTATATGTTTGTCTGGTTCAATGGAAAATTTAAAAAATTACTGGCTTGGTACCAGTTTTGTATCAGATTGGTGCAGGGAGGATTGAAGAATTAGGAAATGTTGATATATTGCAAATATTATGGTCATTATTTGTGTTGGTATGTACATGCAAATATTAAGAACTATGGAGCATGCAAAAAGTACCATTGCTAGTCTTGCAAATAGTTAGGTGGGACCTACGTGCGTTAGCTAGCCTTATATATAGTAGTCAGGTAGGATTCATGTTCCCTAGCTTTACAAATAGTGAGGTGGGACCCATGTTCACTCACCTTGCAAAAAACTAGATGGGGTCCATGCTGTCTCTTCTTGCAAATACTACGAACGGGGTTAGCTCTGAGAGTATTTGTATGTGCATTTGTTGTTGTATGAGTAGTCTCATGTAAAAAACCTTTTACATGGGTGTCCTTGCAAATACTGAATCTTTGTGTCGAAGCTTGTTACAAGAGTACAGTTGCAAGGATAAGCGCATACAAATAGTCTTTTAAGACTTGTTGCACGGATATCTCCACATAACAAGTCATTTTTCCTATTCTTGTAAAAAAACTCATCTAGTAGTGCTACTTGGAAACACGCTTTCTAAATTGTTATGGCAATATCTTATCAATTAGACTGAACAGTTATATATCTCAGTTATGTCATTATCAATGCATATTAGCATCATATAAAGCATATATATGCACCATTAGAAAATAAATAGAGACAGATAAAAATAATTAAGGAAGTGACTAATTGCATTCAAGATTCTATATCCGGTTTGTACCCAAGTCCAACTGTTATTTGACTAGCACGGATATTGTAAAACTCAATACTATATATGTAGACCTCAATACATCCCCTTTCCTATCACAACTCACGTCCAGTGAAGTAACCCAATTTTTTGGGTTTTAAATCCAAATTTGAAACGCACATTTTGAGAATGAATTCAAATCCCAAGATGATTCCGAGCGACGGATTCGAATAGGACGGTCTCGATCCTAAACCCAAAAATTGGGTTACATAAGGAGATCCGGACCCTCCCTATCAAGGGTTAATTTTGTGTGGGGAGGGTGTTGATGGAATTCAGATCCAGTGAAGTAACTCAACTTTTGGGTTTTAAATCGGGACCGTCTGATTCGAATCTGAGACAATCTATCTGAATTTGAAGTGCACGTATTTCGAGAATGAATTCGAATCCAGAGATAATTCAAAGCGACGAATTTGAATTGGACGGTCTCGATCAAAAACCCAAAAGTTGAGTTACTTTAGGGGATCCGGACCCGTGTTGGTGGGAGGATTGATAGTGTTAGGAGACGGAAGAGCTAGTGGTTAGGGTTATTGTCACCAACTCTCTCTAAAACTCTCGACGAGAGTGGAGGAATACTGAAGGTGCCGAAGGACGAGAAAGCTAGTGGCTAGGACTATCGTCACTGACTCTCTTCTTTTGAAAAGTGTGAACTACAATGAAGTGATGCAGAAATTATGGTGGGACCGTAGAGTGAGAAGAAGAAGTGGTTTTCTACTAGTCTCTATCCTCTATCCGAATAGGCCGAAGGATGTAAGGTGGATTGTTGCAGAGGTGGTGGAGCGGAAGGGCATAGAGGGAGGAAGGACGGGCTAGAGAGAGAGGCGGAGCGAAGGTGGATGAAGGAGCGATCCCAGGATTTTGTCAGCTCTACCTTTGCGTTTTCTATTCTCCGATTGAGCACGCTCTCTCTTTCCTTATTTCAAATTATTTTAATTTTATCATTAATCATAATCATATATTTTTAAAATGCTCGACTGCGAGGAGATAAAAGAAGTCAAAACAAAACAAAAATAGATACACTATATAAACCGTGAAAGCTTTTCCCACTATACAAAAAAAAAAAATATAATTTTACAACTATCATCTTATTCTTACTATTAGAATAGTTCATACTATATCAATTTATTTTTTGGGGTACATCACCTTCTAATTTACATTATGTACATAGAGTAATAAGTACGGTTAAGAATACCAATCACCTATTTTACAATACATATTAGAGAAGGGATCCATCTTACACTATTTTTTGGTGACACAAACTTATACTATTTATTTTTAAAGTTCAAACAGTCGATCCAAACCGTTCAACGTATTGGATATATTAAAATATGCTTGCAGATCTAACTTTACATTTTTTTTTTTTTTTACTATTTATTAAGATGGGTACAACAATTCAATGGTATGAAAACTACGATTTTGTAAAATACTTAATAAATAGTAAAAATATTTAGAAAAATATAAAATTTGGTCTCTAAACAAATTTTAATATGGAGATCATGTTGAACGGTTTGGTTCGACTACTGTTTGAACTTTGAAAACTTTAAAAATAAATAGTGTAATTTTGTGTTACCAAAAAATAATGTTATTAGATACCTCTACATATTTTTTTGTTGTTGAAAGAAGTGAAATACTCTACTGATTTTCCATTAACAAGAAAACCCATACAAACGTTCAGCTGTACCAACATCCTGATACCAATCCTAGATATAACAAACTTCCGGTATTGAGAAATACCTCTTGTCCTACAGCAAAACAACTCAAAATTTAAACCTAATAATCCAAGCACCAATAGCCTCAAAATAACAGCACATACAAACCTAGCTAGTACAGATGACATCAACACAATATCCAAAACAGACAATAGGACAGTCAAAACAAAAAAGCATATAAGCCCCTAAACTTTTTATATCACTGCATCACTTGAGTCATCTTCCATCCCTCCTCTACATATTATATATTATATATATTAATTATACTCTATGCACCATTGAAAATATGGATCAAAAGGATAAAAATACGGGGATGGAACCCCATTGGGGTAAAAATTTTGGGTGCTAGTGCTAATTGTATTTTTCTCATCTTCTTCTTCTCTATTTTTCTCTTTCTCTACAGTATTTTCATCTGCTGACATCACACTGATGACACGAGCATGACCTAATTTTTTTCTTAGACGAGTCGTCAATTGAACCACATCCATCCTTTTACCAACCAGAATAAGTCGATTACCATCAACTATTTCAACTGATATGACACCTAAAAAGAATGAAAAAAACAATTGTTTAATTATTAGTTTTAGTGTTTCATTTTCCCTGTCATTTAGTTAGCCTTAGTGTTTCTAACAAACTATGAAACCGGCCTGAACCGAATTTTGTATTACGTCGGTTGGAGAGCTTAAAAAATAATAAAAATAATTGTCAAACATAAAATATAAATTAAATTAGTTTTAATTTTTAATCTCTATATTCGTGCAATTAATTTTTAGTTACTCTTTACAATCACATCAACAATTATTATCAACGAAAGAGAAAGCAACGAGAATGACAACTAATAAAAAATAATTAGAAAACAATTTTTTAATAATTATTTTTAAATTAGAAATTATGCTACATCTAAAAAAAAAAGTAGAATAGAAAGTGCAGCGTGCTTTTAGAAATAAAAAAAATACTAATACATATAAATATTCTTAGTCCTTGAACTTAACAATTCTTAGTTAAAAAAGAAAGAAGATATATTAATTAAGGACAAGGGAAATTACCTTCTAATCCAACGGCCGTTTGGAGTGCTTTTGTTCTCTTCTTTTTGTCTTCATGAATTGATAACTCAATCACCATCCTTTGCTGTAATTGAATGTAAAACAAAGGATAAGATTTAAACAGTAATTAAAAAAAGATAACAAACGGTGAATGTAGAATTTTTTTTTTATTTAGAAATTATAACCTAAAAATCAAATAAACCGGCCAATGGAGCAAAAAATCAATAAAAATAGCCTACACCGGTTTTCCAAACCGGTGTGGAATTAAAGCCCTCTTCTGCACTGGACCCCGAAACGGTGCAGAAAATTTCTCACCCGGTTGATCCATTTTCCCACCAGGCTGTGGACTCGCACAGAAAATCCACAAAAAGTCCTGCACCGGGTTGGGAATCCGGTGCGGCTTGGGTTGAATTTGTTTTCCCCGAATCGCGTCTCTGTCTCCTCTCCTTTCCTCCTTTCTTTTTTTCCTCCGCACCGGATTGGAAAACCGGTGTGGATATTTCTTGTGTAGACTCCCGTATGGCACTGTGGCAGAGTAGGAATTTGCTGCACCGGATTTCCAATCCGGTGCAGAAGAGGACTTTAATTCCACACCGGTTTGGAAAACCGGTGTAGGCCATTTTTATTGATTTTTTGCTCCATTAGCTGGTTTATTTGATTTTTAGGTTATAATTTCTAAATAAAAAAAAAAAAATCGTGAATGTATATATGGTTGGGAGATCCTGTTATCCAATAACAGTTACAATGCCATCTCAATGACAGGACCATGCATGCAAATATTAATCATCAAAGCTAAATGAAAATGTTTGAGTGAACAAGTTAATTCAAAAGTTAAAATCCATGCAGATAACATACATGTCTGATTGGACGTCAGACTGAACGTACAACATCCGGTCAAATTCAATTCGATCCACATCAAAATTTGCACAAATCTTAATGTTGTACACAAAATCTTAACTCTTAACCTAATATTGATCCAATGCTGACGCACCGATTCCTTAAACGAAGGGGTGAGAGTGAGAGAAAATTAAGTACTAACCTTGCTCATTTTTCTGGAATTATGGTGCCTAATCTGCTTACTCTCTATGTCAGTTGCTAAGAGTTGGGGACTTGGGATTGCTACCTGTGCTTTAAATACTAAATAGCAAGAGCAAGAGCACAGTGTAAAACGAGGTGCCCGTGAATGTATATGTTTTTTTTTATTTCCTAAAAAACAAGAACTCAATCCAGTGAAGTAACCCAATCTTTGGGATTTAAATCGGACCGTTTGATTCAAATCTGAGACAATTTATTCGGATCTGGAGCACACACATCTCAAAAACAAATTTAAATTCCGAGACAATTTCAAACTACGAATTTGAATCGGACGGTCTCGAACCAAAACTAAAAAATTGAGTAACATTAGGGGATCCGGACCCTAAAAACAATTGAGTAACATGCCTGCCACCTCACTATCATTCCCATTTAATATTAGCTGTTTACTTTGATATCTCTATCAACTCACTGTTTTTGACATGTGTTGTACCGTATTTTTTATTATTAATAACCATAAAAAATAATAAAAATAATCAGAAATATAATTTAATTTTATAAATAATCAAATCGCCCCACTGAGGAGCGGTCCTCCCTGAATACTAAACCGTTCCACAGTGGTTCTTTATTGAGAGCAAGACGCCCGGGGGGGGGGGGGGGGCGGTTTTCCTATTTTTTTTTTATATATAGGATTCTGTCTCTCCCTCCCTCTACCCAAACTGCCCCAAAAATCCTCACCCCCGCCCAACTTGACCCCAGCCGCTGAATCCCCCATTTTCCGGTCATTCCGGCCACCGCGAAGCCCTGCCGCAACCCTCCTCTCTCTCTCTCTCTTGGCCTTTCTCTCTCTACCCGGCCCATCGCTGTCGCTGCTCTGTCATCGCTCCGCTTTCATTTTCAGGTATGAAATTATTTATTGAAATTGTTTGAAATTGTAATAAATTGTTTGGAATTGTTAGAAATTGTTTGAAATTAGGTAGAAATTGTTTGATTGGAATTGCTAGAAATGTGAGTGAAAATAGGTAGAAATTATTTGATTGGAATTGTTAGAATTGTTTGGAGTTATTAGAAATTGTTTGATAAAAATTCTTGAAAATTTTATTGATTGGAATTAGGTTGTATAAATTAATTGGAAATATTATTGATTGGAATTGTTGGAAATTGATGTGATTGAAGGTATGTTTTATAAATTGATTGTGAATTGGTGTGATTGCAATTAGGTTTTAAAAATGAAATGGAAATGTGGGAAAATAGCAGGATTGAAATTAGTTTTCAGAAGTCGAATTTAATTGTTGAAAATTTTATTGAGTTAAATTAGAGTTTATAAATTGCTTGGAATTATTGTACCGAAATTAGGTTATATATATATATATATATATATATATATATATATATATATGGAAATTGCTAATATGCTACGCGTAGTATAGAGGGCCTCCGTGCAACGGCTCAAAATTTGAATTTTCAAAATTCTAACGGTCGATCCAAACAGTTAGATGTGTTCCACATATTGAAATGTGCTTGGAGACCAAATTTTATATTTTTTTAGATTTTTTTTACTATTTATTAAGCCACTTTGAAAATCGCTGATCCAACGGTTTCACTGTTTGGTTAAACCACTGTTGGATCAGCGATTTTCAAAGTGGCTTAATAAATAGTAAAAAAATTTCTAAAAAATGTAAAATTTGGTTTCCAAGCACATTGCAATATGGAGAACACATCTAACGGTCCAGATCGGCCGTTAGGATTTTAAAAACTCAAATTTTGATCCGTTGCACGGAAGTGCTCTATGCTACGCGTAGCACCGTAGCCTGTCCATATATATATATATATATATATATATATATATATATATACATAATAGGACCTATTTGTAAAATGAACATATTTTTATTTTCAAAAGTTCAAACAGTCGATCCGAACCGTTCATCTTGTTCTCCATATTAATATGTGTTTGGAGACCAAATTTTATATTTTTCTGAATTTTTTTACTATTTATTAAGATGGGTACAAAATCGTCAATGGGTTCATTTGTTAAGCATTGGATATTTTTGTACCCATCTTAATAAATAGTAAAAAAATTCAGAAAAATGTAAAATTTGGTCTCCAAGCACATATTAATATGGAGAACAAGATGAACGGTTCGGATCGACTGTTTGAACTTTGAAAATAAAAATATGTTCATTTTACAAATAGGTCCTTATGTCCATAGAAGACACTCTCATATATATATATATATAGTACGTCTAATTTGCTGCTAGCAGCATTTTAGCAAAGTGCTGCCAACTCCGTAAACCGTTGGATCTGATTTTAGATTCGTGCCTTGATGAGGCGCTGATCTAATTTTGACGGAACAAAAAAATTAGAAAAATGAAAGGCTCCGTTACATAGGGTAGGATTTTGATATTCTTTTCTTCTCCCTCAGCGCCACCGTCTCATCCTCTCCCCAAAACCTCTTTCCTTTACAACTTGTTCAAGTCGCCAAATATTTCACCCTCCGCCAAGCTCTTCCCTGAACGATCCTTTCGCGGCGCTCCGATCGCTCTCCCTCGGTCCGCTGGTTACTCTCGTGCTTATCTCAACGGATTTCGCATCCTCCCCTCCGTCTCTCTCTATCCTTCCCGGAGACTCCACTGTTGGGCCACACCTTACCGCTCCTCTCCTGGTTAGCGCCTCTCTCTCTCTCTCTCCACACACACACACACACTCTGACTCAATCTCTCTCAGCAATTTGTCAGAACTTGTGAAAAACCTAGATACGGTTTTCCTATTTGCATAATCTCTACCACATTTCCTTGTTCCTTGCTTAATTAGTTGAGCTCTATATAGGGGCCTCAGTCATTGGCAAAATTAAGAGCTCTGTTTTGGTCTTTATATTTCACACTTTACTCATTGTTGCATGACATATTTGTACATTTGTTAGTCTTTCTCTCTGCCAATTTTCTGACACAAGGTAGGCTATGTACTATTGTATAAGGTTATTGTACCAACCGGTATATCTCCTTTCAGTTCATTTGTAACAACACTAAAATCAATTACCATTTTAGATCTTCATAAAAAAGATTGACTGTAATTAATAGGTACAGGTTTGGCATTGTCCAGCTATGCTTGAATTTTGTAATTAATAGGTGTGCAGCTTGATAATTATTGACTCTAACATGCCCTTGATACATAACATCACAGCTTAACAGTTAATTGGTTGATTATTTAATTGATTAATTTTATCTCAATTTTCAATTGTACATAATCAGCGATGGAGTTTCAATCAAAGGTCGAGCATGAGTTTCTTGATTCGTGCCTGATTGATTAATTTTATCTCAATTATCTATCGTTCGAACTCGTGCTCCTCTTGCTCGCGAATCTGAACTCGCGCTTCTCCGTCGCGTCTGTGGCCTTTCTCGTCGCGCCTCGCTGTGCGAGCGGAAACCTAGCCATTGTTCGTGAGTCTCTTTCTCTTTGCGTCTATGGCTTTTCTCGTCATGCCTTGCTGTGTGAGCGGATATTTGATGAATCTCTTTTATAGATACCAGTACTTACTGACAAGGTTTTTCTTGATGTGCATAAAACTTTGGAATTCTTCTGGTATTATAAGCAATGTATATGCCACAGATGTTCATTGTGTTTTTTGGACCTGAGGAAAATTTCAGTTTTTTTTTTTATTCTTTAAGCTTTTTTGGAGCAGTCAGACTAAAAATCTGAAACTGGCTTTATATTCCAATTTTGAGCAGTCTGACTAAAATGATTGGACTTTAATTGTCTTGCTTATCCTCTTCAACAAACTTAGATATATATCCATCAAAACTTTCTGATTTTCTGTTTTCATTGCAGTATAATATTTATTTCTGGTTTATTGGTTTGTTTTTCAATGTGCAGGTATTAGGTGCAGATCAGTATCAGATGTCTTTGAGTCCCGGCAAGGGCATGGATTTAATTAGAGTATTATGTTAGGAAGTTAAGTGAGTCCCAGAAAGGGCACTGATGTAGTTAAGAGCATAATGTTAGGAGTAGTTAGAAGACAGTAATTTATTTGCGATATATCAGCCTTATCATTGTTTTTTCTTCTTTTTTATTGTGGTTTTATCTCTGTCAGAATAATTTACCTTTAACTTCAAGAGTATAAAATTGATACTTCATTGATGGCCTTTATCTCTGTCAGTATCCGTTATCTTAAAGTTTTGATTTGGTACAAGTTGTTATTGCATTTCAGTTTGTCTTTGATTTAATATGTATCAGCTTGTTGGAGTTATATGTCGGTACAAGTTGTTATCAGACAGTAAGGTATATATTGTTTTCCATATCTAATTAGTTTGGGAGTTGCATAATGCTAATTATGTGACTATTTTTTTTTAGTATTAATTACTAGGTAATAGATGAAGACTAGCGGTGAACATAACATCAGTTTCAAGCAAATTGACTCTAACATGCCCTTGAACATAACATCACAGTTTCAAGCAAAAATTACTCTTAGTTGCTTAAATTCATACTCTCTGTATTACTCTCTTTTTCCTCTGACAAGTGGTAACCAGTTTTACTGTTTACACCCTACAAAGTTTACAAATTACAAAAGCAATAACCCTGTACCAAACAAATTTGTAAGTAAATACTCTTTGGTTAACTGTCACCACTGTAAAAATGTGACACCATTTAACTTTTCAAAATTGACTCACATAAATCCCAATTTTTCAAAATTGCCAGTGCTATCTACGAGTATGATAAAACATATTGTTTCATTTGCAAAAACCTGAACCTGATTTCTAATCAAAATAAAATGGGTTTAATTAAAAAAAATCACCATATAATAACCACTCACAGGATTGCATGCTTTAATCTCAGTACCATACAAATAGTGCTGGCATCAGCTGGTACCACATATTTCAATTTTTTTCGGCCAAAGCTTTAAGTACAACCTCAGTAATGGATATTGAGGCATGAACCAAGAATTAAAGACAGCTAAATCAAATAAATACAAATGAACAAAATAAGAAAATTACATCTAAATTTCATATACCAGTAATCCATCAACAGCAAGTTCAATTAGCAAAACAATAAGTTCGGATTTGAAATATTCCTTCTATCATTATAACAAAAATACCCTTAATATAACTATACCAAAAATACTTTTTCTATAAGTACCAAAAGTATCATTTCTATGACTATACCAAAAATACCCTATGACTATACCACATATGCATTATCAATCTTCCAGTGACAAATCTTCACTATCATATGCATTTTCGTCTTCCGATGACAAGTCTCCTAAAGGCTCTTGCCCTCTACACCCCTCCACTTCATCTATTAGAATTGCTTCTAAATCGTCAATTTCATCTAACGTGATATCATCCATTTGTCTGAAAAAAGAAGCATAAAATAGTTATTAAATTAGTGCAAATAGAGCATTTGAAATTGCTATTGCATAAACACAATCAACAGAAAAAACAATTCTTAAAAAAGACTTAGCGCAAGATATCAGCATTAAATAAATTAAAGGAAAAAAATTAATAAAAAGCTACACAAAACTTTGATTACAGAGTTGCATAGTATTTGTTTTGTTTAATCAATCCCTGCTACCAGTTGCCTATAAAAGCAAAATTTTTGCACGGAATCTAATTCAAAACAGACAGTACAAGAGCAAACTTCAGATGAACTGATTATTAAGAGGATTAATTAAAACATATAGTAATTTAGCTGGTACCACTTTTTTAGTTTACGATTTGAGCAAGGGGAGGGAGAGGAGGGAAAGCAAGCAGTACCATTCTTCAACTGACAACGACTAGGGTTTCCGCTCACATGCTTGAATCGCTGAAACGCAGTGCCGCGCGCCTCGGTGGAGGCAGAGGGGCTGACATGGGAGCGAGCAGTACCTATCTTCGAATGATAACGACTAGGGTTTCCGCTCACATGCTCGAATTGCTAAACGCAGCGCGGCGCGGCGAGAGAGGTTATAAACGCAACGGAGAGGGCGACCGCAAAGGTAAAGTTTGGAGAGGGCTTGGCAGAGAGGGAGAGCGGCTCGAGCAGGAGAGATTATTTTTTTCTTCAAACGAGAGAGAAGGTTGGGATTTGAAAATGAAAATGAGATAGAGAAAGGAGACGGGACTTTTTTTTCAATTCACAGAACTATTGACGGACTCCGTTAAGCTCTTTCTTCCGCAAATTGATGTAATCATCAGACACAAATCTAAATAGAAATCAGACGGCTCACAGATCTGGTAGCAGTTTACTAAAATGCTACCAGCAGCAAATTAGCCAGACTCTATATATATATATATATATATATAGGACTCGGCTACGATCTACGTAGCAAAAAATGCACACAAATTAAACGAGAAAGCTCCATATTGAAATAGCTTGGAGACCAAATTTTACATTTTTGAAATTTTTACTATCTATTAAGCCACTTTGAAAATCGCAACGGTGGCTTACCCAAACAGGAAACCGTTGGATCAAATTTTCAAAGCGGCTTAATAAATAGTAAAAAATCCAAAAATGTAAAATTTGGTCTCCACATTTCAATATGAATTTATTAGAATTTTGAAAACATAAATTTTGAGCCTATTCCATCTACGCATAAAGCAATTTCCTACACACACACACACACACACACACTAGTATTCTTGCCCGGGGGATGCAACGGGACATATTATAAGAAAACAAAAACATAGTTTTATTAGAAAAAAAACCATTCCAATAAAAATAGTAATTATTTAAAAATTGAGGAACATAATCTCTGAAGATAATTTATATGATTATGAATTTTAATTACTTTGAACCGTAATCTAATAAGAAAACCAGTAATCTAATAAAGACATTACTATTACAAAAGTGGATGCAACAAAGATCCGGTACAAAAAGAAAATAGTTAATTAATATGATGTGTCGATTGTTAGCTTGTCTTCGTTGGATCTTGGATGCCTCTAGACCTAGAAAGAAACATTTGAAGATTTTCTTTTCTTTCTCATCTAAAAATTTAACAAATAAAGAAACAATAATAAGAATGCTAATATAAGAGAATAGTGAAATAAAGCGAAATTTAAATTAAATTTACTGGTAGTTAATTAAATACGTTTTTTGTATCAACATTTGAATTCATTTTTTTGTTATCAGTAAAAAAATAGTATAACAAATAAGACAAGGGTAGAGATTTAGATTTTGCATCTGCTGCTATTCATACCTTCAGTTGTATAGCTCCATTATTCAAATTTTATTCCTCCAATCTAAATGTTATTCATGCCCTTCAATATATATATATATTTGAGCTGGGTGGTGGTGGTAAATTTTTGAACTCAACATGACACATAAATGCCCAAAAATTGAATAAAGGTTATGGCAATGGAACAATAACAGGATCCAAGTAGCAGCAACCAAACCTTCTTCACAAGGATGGAGCTAGAGGCAACTCACAACAAGGTTGAATAGAAGGGAAATATGGGAAATGAATTGTTTGTGTTGAAGTAGCAGCAACTTAGGATTTTATTAATTAGTCATAAGTAGCAGTAGTTTCTTTCATGCTTTATTTATGAAATTGTATCACAATTATTTGAAAAAGTATAGTTTATCTTACAAGTACTCAGTTCCTACTATATCTCTCTACGTAAGAGCTAAAAGTAGGATTATATATTCTAAAAGAACTAAGGAAAGTGTTACACATCCATAATCTCCAATCACAGATCAGAAATATATATCATTCTGCAAAAGACTGAAATAATAAATAATCAAGACTTTACAGGAGCACTATGTGATTTTAACAGTAAAATTAAAACTTACAGGATGCCCAGAAATTTTTGTATCCTTTTGTTGTTATAACAACTAAAAGTTTTCGGCTGTCCAGCTGTCGTTGCCAACATCTTCCCATCTAAAAAAAATAAAAATGAAATTAAGAGTTTTGAGTAAAAATTAAATAACACTACTTGTTATTTGTTTTCTGTGTAATAGTATCAAAAGTGGCAGAGGGATGAGACTGCTTTGGAGGAGACGCTAAATGTCCCCAAAATCATCCCAGTATGGGTCTTAATCTTGCAAACCATGCCATCGGCACCAGCAGTATATATAAATGAACCATTAGCTGATATGCAATGGAAGTTACACCACTTCAAATAAAAATTAAAAAACACCTGCAAATTATCATTAGACATAGTGGGGATTTACACTTTTGACATAGTGGGGATTCTAACAGGGGCGGATCCAGGATTTTCGCCAGGGGGGGCAAAAAAATATCGAATCGGGTTTAAATAACTAATCGGATTTAAACCCATTAACTAATTTGGTATTTGATAAAAAATAATGCTTTAACTTGTACTTTATAATAATCTGACTTGTAATTTATGATATTCTGACATATATTTATAATTACCAATCATATTTTAAGAAATTTATTTTATTTTTAACTATAAATTTAACCCGAATTACCAATTAAACATTCAGAGGGGGGCAAAAAAATTTCCGGGGGGGCAAAGCCAGTCCGAACCGATAAATCTCCACTAAAACTCGAAATCCGGGGGCGCGCCCCCTGGAATAAGCTGAGGCGCCCCCCCCTGGAATAAGCTGGGTCCGCCCCTGGATTCTAATAAAACTATGTTTTTGTTTTCTTATAATATGTCCCGTTGCATCGCACGGGCACGATACTAGTATATATATATATATATATATATATATATATTTTAAATTGATAGGGGATTAGTGTAATTGAAATTAGATTTTTTTAAATTGATTTGGAAATATTAGAAATTAGCGGGATTGAAATTAGGTTGGATTTGTTGGAAATTTAATTGAGTGAAATTAGGTTTTTATAAATTGTTGGAAGTTTTATTTAGCGAAATTTGTATTTATAATTTGATTGGAATTGTTGAAAATTGCATAACCGGAACTAGGTTTTAAATTTTCTTTTTAAATTAATTGGGAATTAATATAATTTTAATTATATTTTTTAATTGATTTACAAATATTGAAAATTAGTGGGATTGAAATTAGGTTGGATTTGTTGGGAAATTAATTGAGTGAAATTAGGTTTTATAAATTGATTGAAATTATTGGAAATTGTTAGAGTAATTTTAGAAAATATTTGATAATTTGTTTATTAATTTAAGTAACTTGATATTTTAAAATGCAGTATGGCTAGATTTCGACGTGGACGATCACAAGATACGCCAGAGACTGGGGAGAGTTCGCAGGCTCTCGCCGATCCCAGTCCTAGCGGTGAGAGCCCCACTGTGGAGGGTTCCAATGCAGAGCCTACCACATCTCATAGTGCAGAGACGTTCAGTTCTCTTTTGTGGGTTTCTCATGGCAAGCACCGTGTCTCACTTGAATCGATGGAGATACATTGTGTTATTTGAAGAAAATGTAAATATTACGTGTAAAACAAACATATAGTTATTCAGTCACACTAATTTGAAACATTGATAAATGCAGGGCGAGACCATGGCACCGCTCGCCGGAGGTACGGTACTTCGCAAATCCACTGATAGAGCAGTACCTCATGAACCTCGGCTTGTACCAACTAGTCACCATGAAACAGCCAATGCTTATCGATCAGGCGCTCATGTGAGGTCTAGTGGAGATATGGCGACCGGAGACTCATTCGTTCCATCATCTGGTAGGGGAGATGACAATGACCCTAGCGGACGTGAGTGCCTTATGGGGTCTGCGGATCAATGGCAACCCAGTGGGGGGTGTCTCGGACCATCATGCTTTGGCAAGGATGATCCCAAAGCTGTTGGGGTCTGCTCCAGAGGCGGTAGTGAAGAAGATGAAGAAAATTGGTGAGGCGAAGGAGGAGCAGTACTCCCACCACTGCATCAGTCTTAAAGCGCTCCGCCGTCATGCCGTCGAGAATGGCATTACCCCAGAGACGGAGGACGAGGACCAAGTCAAGAGATAGTTTCAAAATATATTACATTAAAATTAGTTTTGAACATAAAAAAAAACATTTATTTACGTTGTATCTTTTAATTGTAGGTACGTTGAAGCGTTCGTGCTTGACTTATGTAGTAGCACGATGTTCGTGGATTCCAGCAGCAACTCGATCCCGATTATGTTCCTCCAGCAGCTGGAGCACCTCGATCGGCCGTCCTTGTGGAACCGGGGTGGAGCCGTGCTGGCCATTTTGTACAGAGAATTGTGTCGTACTTGTCTGGTAAGTCTTCATCAGTTAATGTTCTTAATCTTGTTTTGAATTTGATAACAATGAATAAATATCAAAAATTGCAAAGAGACAACCAGCAGTTCAACGGGCCACTCATTCTACTACAGCAATGGTCGTGGTCACACTTACCAGTCTGCCAACCCATTATTCCGGCAAATGTGAGGTGGGAGAGAGATGATGCCGAGAGAGCTTCCACATACGGTGCCATATGGGGTGATCACAGTCGCTACGAGAATACGGGAAGGGGAATGACGGTGGGTATCTCGTATGTACGGGGTCAGCTCCAAATGCTGCACGATGAGAACGTGGATTGGTTCCCATATCGGGCGTGGTTCCGAGCTGGCTTTTTCTACCGGCTGACAATAGAGGAGAGCAAGCTCAGTTATTATCGGGGTCCAGTCGTTTGCTACTCCACTATCCTAATCAGGTGCCTCGTTAATTTGGTTTGGATGCCTTCATTCAGGAGGACCTGATACTTGGTGAGGTTGAGACGGAGAAGTTGTACAAGTAAATAATACCTACTTAATTTCATTATTATTTCCCAAATTATATCTAATTAACTTATATTGCAGGACCAACCACAAGAAGACCATAGTTGATTGGAGCACCCACCATCTCTACGAGTACAGGCTTGGTAGGTCGCCTGCAGACCACTTGTGGGTCCCGCCTGATCATAATGACGTCGGTTTGGGTGCAGGACCCTAGGCATTGCGATATTCTATCTGGTACCAGAGGTGATGCATGGTTTTGGTCTACTTGTAGGGCTATTACGGTGATACTCTTCAGCAGAGACTGATTGGTGATCCGAGTAGGACATTCTTACCGTGGGGCCCGATCAATGCTTGCTCGGTAAGTATTAAAGATTATTTAAATTTTTTTTTTTCCGTGGTACTCATTTCATAAACATTGTGTACAGATATATGTAGGGATCCGAGGAGTTGCGCACAGCTGTATGGCAAAGAATGGATTTAGGGCATTCGAGTGTACTATGTTTCAGCACACTGCTCCGATCGTCAAGGATTCTCAGCTCGACGAGCACCTCATTGGCATGCTGCGCTAGGCCGGCGAGAACATCAACTAGCATGAGATCAAGACGGATTCACCAATTTCAAACCAGCCAAGCTGAGTCCGAGTCCCAATATACGATAATGAGCTACCACCAGCTCCTGAAGGTATTATAAGTTAAAATTATTTTTCCATCCACAACAATTTTACTTTGAAAGTGTTATCTTAAAAAGTTGCACTCAAAGTTTGCATATGACAATTCGAATTGGGCGTTCCACGAAGGAGTGCTAGACAACCAGAAATGGCATGGCTACCACAACAAATATAATGTACTGGTGCAGCTTGGTGAGGTCAGTCGGTTGGTCTCTGTATAATTAAATTTTAACTATTTGCATGTAGCAAAGCTAAAATTATCTAACTGCAGGATGGCTGGCTTATGTGGCGTGCCAATCCCACTTTCACTACGATAGACTTTGGCCTCGCTGCCACCGGCGCAGAGGATCTCACCAGACCTAGACCATTGATGCCACCCCCAGGCAGCACGACCATTAGGCGAGTAGGAGTGGAGTGCAGACAATCGATGTTTGGGAGGCTGCTATCTTCGGGACATCGCTCCGGGCCACATATCCTGATACCTGGAAGGAGGATCCATGCGAGAGGCGTACAGAGTTGGCTACCCAGGAGGATCCATGGGCCGGTTCATACCAACGATCCATAAGAACTATGCAGGACGATCCATGGGATGTTGGTTCAGAATCAAGCATACAGGAGGAAATGGATGTGGATCATTCTGCTGACGAGGATCTTGTAGCTCCGTCGAGGCGTGTGCAGCCGCAGAGGGCGTGCGAGGTGCCTCATAGGTTGTAGTCGCTAGTTTTTTTATATTTTATGTTGTAGACCTGACGGTAGTATTTTATGTTTTTATTGCTATATTTTATATTGATTAGACATCATTTTGTTATTTTGTTTGCTTAGGATTTTGTTGTTTCATTTTGTTTTATTCTATTCTCCCAGTTATTTTTTTTATGACGATCAAAATTATATAATCATAAATTTGTAAAACACATGTATAAAACAAAATTTACCAAAGAAAAAAAATATAAAACAAACTAATCTAATAAAAAATGTAAAACAAAAAATAACCAAACATATAACAAAATATAACAAAATACACATATAAAAAAAGGACCCTGTGGGCGATTTGCTCTCAATAGAAGACTGTCCTACTATGAGGCGGTTTGGTCTTCATGGAGGACCGCCCCTCAGCGAAGCAGTTTAATTATTTATAAAATTAAATTATATTTCTGATTATTTTTATTAATTTTTTTTATGGTTATTAATAATGTACCTCTCAAGTATGTGCTTTATATATATGCGACTCATTCATCCCCTTCTTTCGTTATTATCCGCAATTCAGTTTGCTTGATGAATATAAAACAAGAGATAAGATTTAAACAAGGGTTTCCGATACCTGGTCGAAATTGTTTAATATGTGTCAAGATTCATATGAACAACATGTCCAATAAGCATAAGTACGGTTATGGATACCAATTACTTATTTTATAACACATATTATATATTATATATATTAATTATACTCTATGCACCATTAAAAATATGGATTAAGGATAAAATTACGGCAATGGAATCCCATTGGGGTAATAATTTTGGGT
Organism: Carex scoparia; assembly: GCA_024447655.1. Lineage (NCBI taxonomy): Eukaryota > Viridiplantae > Streptophyta > Magnoliopsida > Poales > Cyperaceae > Carex > Carex scoparia. The sequence goes on from JAJHPE010000015.1 coordinate 5,475,046, forward strand.
GCTAGTGTTAATTGTATTTTTCCCGTCTTCTTCTTCTTCTTCTTCTTCCTCTTCCTCTACGGGTGTTTCATTGCTGACGTCACACTGATGACATCAACATGATCTAATTTTTTTCTTAGACGAGTCGTCAATTGAACCACATCCGTCCCTTCGCCAACAAGAACAAGTTGATTATCATCAACTATTTCAACTAATATGACACCTAAAAAGAATGAAGAAAGCAATTGTTAATTATTAGTTTCAGTGTTTCATTTTTCCTATCTTTTAATTAGGCTTAGTGTTTTTAACAAACTATGAAACCGACCTGAACCGAATTTTGTATTACATTGGTTGGAGAGCTTAAAAAATAATAAAAAATAATTGTCAAGCATCAAATATAAATTATATTAGTTTTAATTTTTAATCTATATTCGTGCAATTAATTTTTAGTTACTTTTAACAATCACATCAACAAGATGAGTAGAAAGTAGGGGTGCAAAGGGATCGGATAGTGATAAACGTATCTGTTTTTATTTTTCAGATACGGATACGGATCGGATATTAGACGGATACATATACGGATCAGATATTAAACGGATACGGATATCTACTTTTTATAATAGTAAATAACATAAATTTTTCATAATATATATTAAACTATATATTATATATTTACTATTTAGATACAAATAATTAAAATTTAAAATCATTTCTGTATCCGTATCCGTATCCATAAAAATATTTAAATATCAAATATCCGTATTTAATTTTCAGATACAAATTCGAATACGGTCGGATAATATCCTACCCGTTTGCAACTCCAGTAAGAAAGTTCCAACCTGGCTGGTCCCTGCGAACCTTATTTGGTAGATGTACTGGAACTATTAGGGAACAGTACACAGCCAATTATAAAAGAAAGTTCCAACCTGGCTGCTGGTCGGTCCCTAATATCCTCTGAGTTAACTCAAATTTTGAATTTAGATACAAACCGTCCGATTTAAATCCACCCGAATATTAAAGACCTGTGCATTACAGGCGGCCGCGGGAGACCAATTGGAGAATCTTGACGTCCGGAGCTAAAATCAAATTTTGAGTTAACTCAGAGGATCCGGACCCTTGGTTAGGAGCCGACGGGAAATAAATCTACTGTTATTCCAAAGAAATAACAGTTCCTAACCGAGTTTGCGCCGGAAAAGAAGTTCGCTGAGATTCGCGCAAAAATATTTGAACGGTAGTGATCGGAATAGCAGGTTCCTGTTATTTCTTTTGAATAACAGCAGTCAGCAGATATATTTCCAGACACCCCAGAGCATGTGCGGGGTGAGCACGTGTGCTTTCCTTACCCACGGGCACGGAGCGGAACCCCGAATTAGCATCCTCTGAGATATCTCAAATTTTGCGTGACATGTTGGAAAATCTCAACAGTTTAAATAAATTTGTACGAATCTTAAAGCTCCAATAATACTGGACCCCTGCAATTTTGTACAAATCTAAAATCGCAAAATATGAGATATCTCAGAGGATACGCACTCGCGGAACCCCTGCTAAAGTTGGGAATTTCGGTGTGCTTCCTATAACGGGTCATTCTCAAATACTCAAAAGTGCCGAATTTTTTTATTAATAGGAAACAAAATTGAGAATAGTGAAAGAATTCGGTAGATTTTGAGATATAAGAATCCTGTGATAGTTCATAACATCTAGATAAATCATAATGTCCAGATTAGCAATTTTAATTAAACTCCTAATTAAAAAAAAAAAAAATAGGTTGGACGTTACTGTCTGTAACATTCAAACTCAATTCTTCATTTGATGGCTACCATTTGATAATAGAACTTAGAACTTAGGACTTAGGGAAACTTTTGAAAATTGCTTGGACGTGATGGACTTCAATGTTCAACTTCTTTTTTTTTTTTTTTTTTGTTAATTAGAAGTTTAATTAAATATGCTAATATGGAGGTTATAGTTTATAACGTCCAGCAGGACGTTATGAACTATCATTGAAATCTTATATCTCAAAATCTACCGATTCTTGATTTTTATTTTTTGTTTTTTCTATTAATAAAAAAATGGGCTCAAAAGTAGGTATGTGGTTGTTGTTGGTCCCATTTAAAGTAGACCATTACACAAATTCTCTATACATATACGCAATAGGCAACCTCAATTCTACATCAGTCCAACCAAGTAACCAAACCCATTGACCTACATTTCCTGGAATTCGCATCCTCTGAGATATCTCAAACTTTGCGTGACTTTTTGAAATATCTCAATTGTTCAAATACGCTCTGCACGAATCCCAAAGCTCAAATAAAACTGGCCCCCTACGCTTCCCCGAATAGGAACCGGAAACGTCGGTCACGCAAAAATTGAGATATCTCAGAGGATACGGACTCCATTTCCTGTTGTTTGCATCGTCAATCCGTCACCATTATGGAGTACAGTTGAGAGCAGCTCTCTCAACCGCATGATTAAAGCCGTAACTGTCCATCTTTCCTACCACATGGAAAAATCCTCCCCCTTCTTTCTCTTCACATTTTTGCTCGCACTGAGACAAAAAGAGCAATACAACAGCATTCACGCTTTACCATGTTCGTGCTTGTGCTTATCTCCTACCTCCCTTTCTTTCTTTGTCCCTCTCGATTGAGTTGAACAAGCTGACCAGGTAAAACCAAGCTGTTTTTTTTTTTTTTTTTTTTTACAATAGATAGAGGTGTAGGTGTTGAATGAATCCGTGTTGACTATGTGATAAACTCTATGGGCAGTATATCCTCTGATTTAGATAACTTGCATCTCTTCCTATTCTAATTTGAAATTATTTCATTGAAGATGTGGTTGCTGATTATTAGATTCTCCTTTTGTTTTGTTTCATATTCAGCTACTGGAGAGAGAGAAAGAGATAGCAAAACTTATTTAGGAACTATCAATATATCCTCTGATTGGAAAAAAGAAAATAAAAGATGGAGAAAAACAAGAAGATTGTGGAAGTAAGAGAACGGCTAGACAAAACGTTGGCCTTGCCCGATCTTGTAAATATAAATTCGTTAAGGTCGCTTGTAAAATCTCAGCTTCGTCGTTCTGGCCTTGAAGGTTTGAAAATTGTCAAAAAAAAAAAAAAAATCTTTGTTGTCATTTAAAATCTTTTATTTAAGCACTTCAATGGAATGCCTCTTGGTTGCATGGTTAAATTGGCAAGATGCGTTGTCTCCGGCAAGTCCAAACATCCAATTTGGGTTCTTTGAGCTACACTTGCAAACAATTACACCTTTCAAACTAGTTGTTAGGTTTTAGTAAAAAATGGTAAAAATTCAATTGTTAGGTAAATTAGTTGGTGGGCATTCAACAACTTGTAAGTTGAGTCAAAATGGCTGACTAGTAGGATACATTATAAAAGTACCAAAATGAAATGCTTAGTGATTTTACCACTACAAATTGACTGCTCTACTGACGATGGTTTTGTGTGATTGCAAGTTGGACCGGTCATCAAATTCTCCTTTTGGATTGTTTCTCAGTGAAAAATGTTCCTGTATAGCTCTTGTAAATGAGAAATATCTCATGTAACCTTTTTAATTACTATTACACCTTTCAAACCACTTGTTAGTCAAAAGGGAAAACATCAATTGTCACTTGTGAGTGGGCATTCAACGACTTGTAACTTGTGTTGAATTGGCTTAGCGATTCACTCCTTAAAGTACCCAAATGTTTAGTGCTTGTACCACGACAAAGACTGCTCTAATTGACTGTGGTTTTGTGGAATACATTCTCTTGTACAGTTTCTCAGTGAAATTTTTTACCGGGTAACTGTTGTTATTGACAAATATCTCATTTAACCCTTTAAAACATGGAAATATTGCTTAATCCTATATGATCCCATTTCTTCAGAGATAATGAAACAAATTCTCCTCCATTCAGTCGTAGAGAAAAAATTGGCGCAGGGGGGATAAAAGTTATTTGTCAGTGTTGTAGGACTATGCACCTATTTTTTCTAGTTTAGGAGCATTTGTGATGTGACATTTTGCGAGGCATGCATGAAATTTCCCCATACATCTTATTAGATTCTCTTTTAATGTTTTACCATTGATTAGGCGACATTGACCTTATAGTGGATAAGCGAACAAAAGAAGTATCAAATTGTCTAGAAATGCTCAGGAGTGCTTCTGGACATGATGAACCAATACTTAAGCAACATGGAACAGCAAGCAGTGATTGGAAGGTGATATATTTTCTTATATTAGATGCATCGATATATATCATTATTGTTGTAAAGAATTTGTTTTCTTCAATATGATTTAGTGCATTCTATAGCTCAAAGTATAATTGATACTCATTTTTAATTAGGTTCTGCATTTTGAAATTAAATGACGTCAGTTTGTTTATATTTTAAAATACCCTTGCACAGTATGTTAGACTAGCCTAGCTTTGTACACTGTCTCCATCTCAAAAACTAAAGAGAAGTAATGTCAAACAATCACTTATGTACCTTCAACTTCAAAAAATTTCTTTCTAATGTTCACACTGGAAAACAGCATGTTAAAATTGTTGTTCATATATATTTTTTATCTGTAGTTAAAACAAGACACAGACCAATACAGAGTCTTGTACCGTGAAGGGCCTGCATGGTTCGCCATTTCATACTTTGCTTCTCGATGGCTTTGTCGATGGACCTATTGATGCCTGTAAGTTAAGCTTTTTCACACACCATATCTCAGACTTCTCAGTGCTGTACCTATCAGGATCATTGCTCCCAGTTGGGATGATATCCTTGACTTTTATCTTGATATTAAGTTGCATGGTTGAGTAATAATCGAGTCTGCAGAACCCAAAGAAAATGTTTCTCTTTTTAGTGCTCTTTCTGCACCTATGCTGTTACTGTAACAGTGAGTCCTGTATTTCTTTCTCAGTTATTCCCAGTTGCAACACTGTTAATAACTTCATTGGATTGATATCTCTTTGTTATTCTATTTAGGCTTATGCGTGTCATGGGAGCCAAACTTGTATAAAAAATGGTACGTGTACCTTACTATTACTTAGTTTATTTTATGCCCAAATTACATACTTAAAAGATTATTTTCTATTCTATCTTTTTCAAGGTGGCCACAATATAACTTCCCAACTTTTAAAATTATCTTTTCGGATGTTCTAAAGAAAGTTCGAATTGGTGAAGAGATTCTTCTCATGAGGTTTGCTTTTGACTCATGCCTTTAGTTTAACATCTGTTATAATCTTTTTCTTCCTAACGGTTTCTATTCCAATTTTGGACAAAATGTGGAAGAAAGAGTGAAGGTTCCTTGGCCAGTCTCTGAAAGAGAAGCTCTTGTACATTTCTTTGAATTTGAATACCTAAAGGAAGATCTCGTACTTGTACTTATCAATACGGTAAATTGCTACTTTATTTGATTACATCTTTCATATTCTTACTTATTTTAATAAGACATATATTAAATTAATGTCTTTTAAGACCAAACATTCAATCACATTGTTAGTAATGTGTGCATGAAAAAACTGCAAAATTATTTGATGCTTTCTTTTTTTTATCATAATTTAATGTGCGTAGCAAGACACCGTAAATATAAAAATAACAGTCTGAGTCGAATGACCTGTGAGGAATGCTGCATGGTTTACCTTTGAAAATCATTTAGATTTCAGACAAAGAAGAGGTGGATATAAGTACACATGGATTTACTAGAGAGGGAATTCCTAAAGCAGATGGTACAGTAAGGCTTGATTTGATTGGGGGCTTTGTCTTTCAAAAGGTCAATGAAGAAAAGAGCTACCTCAGGTAATATATTGTCAAGAATTTCATTTATACTGTTGGTGTTGTCAATATTTTTCCTATGCCCTTTCAAGATGGGAGAATATAACATTTGGAAATACCAAAAATACCCTGTACAAAGTATGAAAAAGGTCCCTATGCCTCTGGTCCTTATTTGTTTCTGAAGATTAACAAACTACTTTGTCCTGGAGTCTTATTTTGATCATTTGTATTTTACGTGAAACTCCTACAGTCAGTTTAAGCTTTTAACCTATCTGGTTTTTGGATAAAGACGTACCTGTACTAGTTTTCGTACTATCACCTACTATATGGACAGATTTTTTTTCATAGATCGCGTAGATGATTTTTTTTTTTGGTGTGTGGCGGGGGGGTAGTACTCTCACAGTGTAGAATGAGGAATCTGCACCCATCCGTTTTAATCTGCACGAATTTTAATGAACCTGGCACAAATCTTAAAGATCCTCCTGCATTCCACCTCTGGTCCGAAAAAACTATCGCACAGCTGAGACTGCATACAGTCATGGAGTACTACCGGGGGGGGGGGGGGTAAGATAGCGATAAAATTAAATATTTCTCCAAATTGTATATTGGACAATAGGTAATTAAGTGGGATAAAGATAGTGTTTCCTGTTTTATTCCCGAACTGAATTAAAAGGATTGTTATCCAATTTGTCTGGGGCATGATTATCAGTCGTAGTATGCAGTTTTGTCAAAAGCAATTATTCAAGTTCCTGTTATATGTAATTATGTATAAAACTTGCCTAATCTTTGGAAAGTTTACATGACGAACTTTTTAGATCTTTTCACCTTTTCTTTCAATTTTCAGGGCAATATATAATGTGGATATAAAATTGGATTTTGTTCCAGCATCGATGATCAACTTCGCATCAAGACAGCTAGTTGCAAGTGGATTCAAGCTTTTCCAAAAGGTTCTTTCTCTTTTATATTAACTTTTTTTTTCTTTCTGTTACCTTAGGTAGCAAAGAGGGATGAAGTCTGGTTGGTTGAATTGGTTTTGCTTGAATTTCAGGTCAAAATTATTTGAGTTCCAAATCAATTTAAGTTTCATATTATGAGTGCAGGATGGCTTGGGATCAACAGTTAGGTAATGATTTCAGCCATCTCAGGGTCGGGTCCAGAAGAAATAAAACCATTAAACTTATTCAGAGTTTCAACTGTTTTGTTTGGGGTTAGATGCATTTCAGTTTATGTGGTGTTCCAGTTGGTGGTTATGTATACTCATATATCAGGCTGGGTGACTTGAGTTGGGTGGGATAGGGGGTTGCATTTTTGCATTCTCTATTCTTAAATAAGGTACTATAATATTCGGCTGCTGTGGACCATACTTGACCAATTGAACATATATAGTAATTTAATTTTTGCAAAATACGCTAGTATTGGCTAACAAGACTGTTTAGATGGACCAATTCAAAATGAATAATACAAGGGTATGGTCAAAATTCTTAAATAGAAAAACAGAAGGATAGCCTCTTAGCAACCCGGCAGTTCCGAGGAGTGATTCCTTGATCTCTTAATTTTTTGTGATATGTTTAACATGTTTTATTCTAGAACACAAAAGTTGTTTAACAAGGTACAACACTGAATGTTGTATCTAAATCCTTTCAGGCAGTTAGCACTGTTGCATCCTCTGACGAAGACTATAAAGAAGCCCTAAAAGGCCCTTTATATGCTCGAATTAGAAACTCAATGTACAAACCAACAACGGCTGAAGTCACCTTGTCTACCAACGAACAAGTGCAGCAAAATTCAGTCACAACAAATGGTACATCTGTTACTGAGATAATAGAAGAAGAAGAGTGGTACGAGGCTATGGACGAGATTCCTGAGACTCCCAAGACAAGTAATCAGCAAGAAATGATGGGTACCAGTGCAGCATGTGTAAGTCCTGACGTGGCACATGCTCTGTCTATTTTAGATGGTGCAATAGCTAAGGTGCGTCAAAACGGATCATCTGGCAAAAATGCGGTGGCGAAAGAATTTCAGAGAAAGTTTGTGAGGTTTAACTCGGACTCCAAGGCAGGTCCGACGAACAGGAATGGAGATCTGGATATGGATGATGTTGATATTGGGAATAGCTCTTTATTAAATGGGTGGCGGTATGAAGGCCCTTCACCTAGAGACTCGAGGTTAGTTCAAAAAATAACAAAGTGTCTTTTCAAAGAGCTGGATCAGTTTCTTAAGATGTTGGTACCAAAATTGAAGTCAAATTAGTATTTCTATTTTGAGCTCTTTAACTTTAGAACTATACAAGTAATCCGTTGGAATAGTTTTACATACGCACTACGTGCATTCAGATCACATCATATCAATTTTATATTTATGCTGCACTGAAGGCCCCAAAAAATCGAGAAACCAAAACCTCACATGTCAAGCTCTTGATGTAAGAACCCATAGGATATCATATATTAATAAGTGCAATGTGCATGTCAAAATGCCTGAATGCTTTAGATGGGGTAGGTGTTATTTATAGATAGATATCTTGCCAGTAACCTATTTCCCCTGCCAGTAAAAAAATTCTTTTTTTGGTGTGTGTTTTCTTCAATATTTTTGTGGGTGAAACTTTGTGAAGTCTATAATGTGTAGGTCTTGTGGAACTTTATAAAAGCAATTATGCATTATATTGGTTATGGGTTATTTTCTTTGAAAAGAGAAATTGGTTATGGAATTCATATTCCTGTCAAATAAAATTTGCAGAATTGATGGCATGCCTTCTTCCCTGCATAGAGAGAAAAATAGGAAGGTGAGTGATGAAGGAACACTAGAGAAGGCTAATGGATTCAATGCTGAGGGCCCAACTACCATTAAAAAAAGAAAAAGTAAAAAATGGCAGTGTTGCATTGGCAGATCTGGTGTATTACAGTAAAAGATCATATCTAAACCCTAATTCTTAAGATCGAGATCCTCACCAATCTGGAATGGAATGTGGTTGTTCATACGACCATAAATTAACACACAAACACACACACACACACACACACACACACACACACACACACAGAAGGGATACGCGGAACTATTATTTCTAATTAATAGTGTATTGCAATAGGATGCCTCTTTTAGTGTTTTCTTGTAGATTATTGAATGAATTCGCGAATGGCACAAGAGGATCATAGCTTTTTCTTTCTTTTTTTTGCCTGAGTTTCAGTGAGGTGAGTTCAAAATAAATTACAATACATAGATTTATAGGGAGTGGCGAAGCGATGGAAACAGGTTATAATTTATATTATTTATTTTGCCTGTATAAGATTGTAATTTTTGTAGATTCCTTTATGTTTTGAATGGTTTAGCATTCAAGAACTGGAATTTGAATGTTCATTATTTATAATTTATGTAGTGTTAAATCTCAATGAGACGCCTAGAAATCTTTCTCATTAGTAAACCATTTGATACCAATGAACTTAATTTGTGATGTAAAATCAAATGGCACTTGTTGTAACAACTTTTTTCACACGCTTTTCCTAAAATAATAAAAAGAAAAAGATGCCTCCCTATAAAAGTTTTCCACCCAATACAAACATACAGTCACTTTTGTATCTATCGTAACAATCTATTTTTATATTATATTATAGTAGTAAATTTTTGTTGCAACCCCCAATTTGTTAGTAAAATAATAAAAGGAAAGGCATGAACTAAATCAAAGAGCTAGCAAGCACAACATTCCTCACTCTTACCTACATATTCCGTCCACTATAATACTCGAAGTAATATGAGGAGTAGAGAACTAGGATATTATTAAGTTCACCAAGCTTCTTTGGAAACTTAACTTTGAAATCTATGAGATTGATTTCAAATGATGAATCCAAACTGTTGAAACCTCTTTATTTTAAGAGTGATGCTTTTACATACAAATTTTTTAAATTTTCAAATTAATTTTGTATAGAGTCAAGTGGTAAAAAAAAGTTTAAAAATGAATGCAGTAACGTTAATTTATAAACCTTATAATTTTAACCGCTTGATTTTATACTAAATTAATTTGAAAGTTAAAAAATTATGCATGTAGATGCATTACTCGTATGGTAGATGAGTTTCAACCATTCAGGTTCGTTATTTAAAGTCAATCCGATATGTTTTGGAGTTGAGTTCATAAAGAAACTTAGTGAACTTAGAACACCCCACTTCTACTCGTAATATGAGTGTCTTCTCAAAGTTCTAGTTGCGATATTGTTAGAAGAAATTATATTATATTTCTTTCTAGTATAGAATTTATAAACAGTTTCTTAATAATAAATAAGAAACTCTCTCACATCTCTAAAATTAAATTAAAAATTGTCACATCAGATTAGAAACTCTGATATTTAAAACCCCATCCAAATGAATCTTATCATGCTGCATTGGAAATATAAGTGATCTATTAATGAAATTACCACGAGTCACTCCCCTCCTCCAACTCCAAATATGTATATCTGTACAATCATATCATATATACTAAATTGTAATCCTGTGCAATAAAGAATACCATCTTTCTCTAATTTTCTAGTAGAATTGTCTTCTGAAGTAAATCACTTCAAAATTGCTATGTACACTGTACAGGCAATCAGGCATCACACATTGAACTTAATTAGGTGTGGTACATGAGAAAAGTTTAGATCTGATGGACATCGGGCATACTTTTAGATCCGAAACCCATCGGATCTAAACTGCGGTATGTGTAAGATGAATCATCGGATCATCAACCAAATATAAATCTTTTTTACTGTTACCTACTGTATGTATGTATAACTAGTAGATCTGGAATGTTCTTAAAATCATCAAGCTTTAGTAACTCCAAAACTTATTAGATTGACTTCAAACTGTGAATTTAAACAGTTGAAATCGATCTACTTTAAAAATAATGTGTCTACATATAAAATTTATAAATTAATTTAGTATAAAATAGAACGGTAAAAAAATTATAAAAAATGAATGTATGAAAATTTACTTGTATATAAACTCTTTTTTTTACCTCTCAACTCTGTACTAAATTATTAAAATTTATGAATTTTACATTTAAACGCAATAAATTAATTTCAATAGTTTGAATTCATAAACATTCAATAGTTTGAATTCATGGTTTATGGTTTGATTGAAGTTAATCTGACAGAGTTAAAAGGTTCTCATTTTTCCGGAATAAATAAATTAATAAATCAGTTGCTTCCTACTGTTTTTAGGTGTTACATCACATCACATCTGGCACACGCTTTTCTTAGAACACCAAAGAGGTTATCTATCATTCAAATTTTGCACCCAACTAATCAAAAGTAAATAAATTCAATTTTCATGTTATATCAACTAATAACTAAATCATATTTCATTTAACAACATTGAGCAAAAAAAAAATCAATATTGCACATATGTCATATTTCAAGTTATTCATGTATACTTGTATAGTATTTTTGTGTCTATTTATTAACATTTCTAATATTGACAATAGTTAGTGTTCAAATTAAATTGCAAACTCATGGTTGCCTTAACTATGTCAACTTAATTAAGCTGAATCAACTTTTTATAAGCAATAATCAGATAATATACAATTATTATCATACATTTTTTTATTTTATCAGAAACATTTAATATTAGACCGGGTCTACCTAAGTAATACCAAGTATCTGTTCACCACGGATCCTAACCGCTCCTTCTCTCCTCTTTCTTGTGTTTTCTCATCTCTTATTGTAAATTAAGATACACAGCAAAATCTCGTAATAGAATAGAAAAAGAATTCCAAGCTCCATTTGAGCTTCTTCATACCCAATTTCTTCCTTTTTTTTAATCTGAATTCCAGCCATGTTGTAGGTATTATCATTGTACATCCTGTTTATTTTTAGCTTCAATTTAAGATCTCTCCTGTGTTCTCTGTATATATTTTTAGTTTATCCTTTGGGCTGTACATATTCTTGTATACCATTCATTCAACAAGAATTCTTCAAAATCACAAGCGAAGAATCGACACCGTCTACAGAAAAAAAATAAGCTTCTCGACATCTTCAAGCGGTCAGGAAGGATAAAACCATTATCCATTGCCGAAACAGATCAATATATCTTTGGCAAATGCTGCGGTAAATTATAATATTTCTCGGGTTTGTTGAATCCGCCATGGGCAATATATGTCCGGGATCTAACCGGCGTTCAACCTCCAGAGATATCAGCAACGCCAACAGCAACCGTAGCAGCATCATGCAATCTGTCTCTAACTCTCTCTTTAGAAACTCCAACCGCCCTCCACAGTTCGATACAAACGGCACAAATCATAACCATGATAAGAACAGTAATGTTATTAGTAATGGTAACAACAATTGCAATGCTTCTGCCGCCATGCCCGACACTAATGTTGAAGTTGTTAATTCACAGTCCTTGCCACAAGTTGTTGTCAGTAAACCATCTACAGTTGCGGCACCAGTTCCGGTTAAAATATCGGATCTAAATCATGAGAACATGAAAACCAACCACAATGACATCCAAAGCGAACTCCGGGGCCAAGGCGAGAACCAAAACAAAAATGTTAATGCAGCCCAAAATGAAACCCGCCAAATTAGAGAATCACCATCCTCCACATCAAAGCCAAAGAGAAAGGGATCGAGGAAACCACACCACAGGAGAGTTCCTTCAGCTGCCGGGTTGCGTGTTGAATCTGTGCTCAACCGCAAGACTGAGATGATGAAGGATGTATACACCGTTGGTAATTTTTATCTCATGTTCATGTGCACATTGATTTTTAGGTTTAAATTTCACTAATAAAATTTTGTCTCGTAACATTATACGCACCATGATCATTAACAGGAAAAAAGCTCGGTCAAGGACAGTTCGGCACCACATACCTTGTAACTCACAAAGTCACCGGAAAGGAATTTGCTTGCAAGTCCATCAACAAGAGAAAGTTAATACAAGATGATGATGTAGAGGACGTCAGACGAGAAATACAAATCATGCACCATGTGTGCGGGCACCCGAATATCATCTCCATTGAGGGTGCATATGAGGATAGCCTACACGTGCACGTAGTCATGGAGTTGTGCACCGGCGGAGAGTTGTTCGACAGGATTATTAAGCGGGGGCATTATAGTGAAAAAAGAGCAGCTGAGTTAGCGAGGGTGATTGTAGGAGTGGTGGAGGCATGCCATTCGCTCGGGGTTATGCACCGAGACCTCAAGCCAGAGAATTTCTTGTTTGTAAATGAGGATGAGGATGCGCCGCTAAAGGCTATTGATTTTGGTCTCTCCATTTTCTTCCAACCAGGTCAGTAACAGTAAAATATAAATGATTAAATTGATTAGTATTGATTGTGTTTTTGTTGTTATCAAACTTAGATTATTTGCATGCACATTGTTGTAGATTGTATATGCATTTAAAATTTATAATTTTAGTTTGATCATGCTATTGGAAACTGGCACCTGATGTTGGAACAAATCTCTTTCTTTTCAGATGAAGTATTTAATGATGTGGTTGGTAGCCCTTACTATGTTGCGCCCGAAGTACTAAGAAAGTGTTATGGACCTGAGTCCGATGTATGGAGCGCCGGTGTGATTATTTACATTCTATTATGCGGGGTGCCTCCTTTTTGGGCTGGTTTGTAGAATTCCTCTAAAAATGATTCTATTTATATATTATAAGGATGATAAATATAATAGTGATAATCACAACCACCCCAATAAAACGACATCATGCAATGATGTTTTTGTTTTTTCAACAGAAACCGAGCAAGGGATATTCGAGCAGGTGTTAAATGGAAAGTTAGATTTTGATTCAGAGCCATGGCCAAACATATCAGAGAGTGCTAAAGATCTGGTACGACAGATCCTTGTCAGAAATCCTAAGAAAAGATTGACTGCTCATGAAGTACTATGTAAGTTTTTGTTTTCAACTTCTTTTGCAATGGATAATATATATATATATGAACTGAATGATTCAATGCTAGATTCATTTAACCAAGTGATAATCATTGTTCTAAGTGGGTTCTTTCTATATTTTATTTCCTTTACAGGCCATCCATGGCTACAGGTTGAAGGGGCGGCGCCTGATAGACCGCTTGATTCAGCCGTTTTGTCTCGTTTGAAGCAATTTTCAGCGACTAATAATTTCAAAAAGATGGCTCTCAGAGTATGCACCTTTAAATTTTTTTTTCTTTAGAAGTTTTGAATATTTTCATACAAAATAGATGTATGAATCTGTTGGACAAGGATATATTTAGAAATTCTGAACCTCAATCCACATTTCTAGCTATATATCTGTAGCCAAAAACACCTGTTTAGACCATTTTTAGGATATCTATTCTTACATTTGCCCGTTAATTGTATCAGTCATTATTGCTGCTGTCGCTGTTCAGTTTTGAAGCATTTCAGGAAATATTATTGATTGAAATTTTGAAACTATAGGTAATTGCTGAGAATCTATCTGAAGAAGAAATCGCGGGATTGAAAGAAATGTTTAAGATGATAGACACAGATAACAGTGGCCAGATCACATTTGAGGAACTAAAAGCAGGACTGGCCAGAGTCGGTGCAAACCTCGATGAACCAGAAGTCAAAGCATTGATGGAAGCGGTAATTTATGATCTGTTTCAAAAAAAAAAATTGAAAAATATTGATATGTTAGTCATTTTCTAATTTGAAAGTTCATTACTTGCATGTCTTATATATACTGTCCTGTTCATAACTTGCATGTCTTATAGTTCCTGCTTTTTATTTATTTATTTATATAAAATTTGTAATCATGAAGGCTGACATCGACAAAAGCGGCACGATAGACTATTCAGAGTTTGTGGCTGCAACGATGCACTGGAACAAGGCAAGACGAGACGATTATTTGCTAACGGCCTTTGAATACTTTGATAGAGACAAAAGCGGATACATCACTCATGATGAGTTGCAAAAGGCTTGTGAAGATTTCGGAATTGAAGGCAGCCAGATCGAGGATATAATCCAAGAAGTTGATCAAAACAATGTATATATATATATATATATATATCTTTTTTCATCCATCTTTCTAGCTAATCTTGTATGTTTTTTTTTTTATATTAACACTTATTTTGATATATTTTGGTAGGATGGAAGAATAGATTACAGCGAGTTTGTGGCGATGATGAACAAAGGCGATATCGGTTTTGGTAGGATAAGTTCTATTAACCTGAGTTTATCACAGGCCATGAGAGATGCTCTGAAAGTGGGCCACCTCACCAGTACCAGCAGCACGGATTCCGATGATACAGAGTCCGATGACAATTCTACCTCACCTCATAAGACACGACGTGGCCCCACAAACTCAGTCTAATTACTAAACTTGTATTATACTGCAACAAATCCTTTTTGCAGTAAAATTGCTTCAACAAGTGCAATGTAAAAGAATCTGGTGCCAGTAATTTATACTGGTATTAATTGTTGGATGAGATGGCAAAAGGGGTAAAAATTGGCAAAAATCTAAATGTAATTTCATGCATCAAGGCCAATTTTGATTTTTCTTTTCTCATTTTGGGAATGAGTTGTGACTTTGTAGAGATTGACCTAGGACAGATGTTAGGTTTTATAATCAATGTTGATTTGTTGGTTTCTTCTCTAATCTTTTACAAATTAAAAATTTATCCTTTTGAGGTTTTTTATACATAGATTGGTTAGATTAATCGAGTTTATATCTCATGAATTATAAATTTGCTTCCTCATGCTTTCAACAACAACAAAAAAAAAAGGTAATGCTATATTATTTCTTGATTCATATTTGAACATAACTTGTACATATATTAACATAATTCTTCATTCCAATGTATATTCTTTTCATTATGTACAAATAAATACTATTTAACAAGCACTTGTATATTAGTTATTGGGCCTCCATTTGATATCCTTATTTCGACGAGCAAGTGCTAAAATATAAATTGTTGGGCCTCCATTTGATATCCCTGTATATTAGTTATTGGGCCCAATAACTTGTTACATTTGATATCCCTATTTGTTTTGCCTTCGGTTTCCAATAAATAAAAAAAAAAGGAAAGAAGGAAACAATGAAGAAAATATAACAAAATCAAAAGTAGTTTTCTATTATATTTTGATATTAACACATTGAATAGTGCGGATTGTTCATTCCTTGTGTATAAAAATAGGATCAGTGTCCTATTGAAAAATCTATATGAATGGTCATTATTAATTTGATTGGATAGTTGTTGTATGATAAAAAGGTTTTTTTGACAAGAATAATATTAAAATTATACATGTGGCAATGCGCGTCAAAAGGGTTCAAATACTTTCATTTAATTTTTTGTATATTCAACATGCTACTATTTTTTTTTTTTTACATAAAAAATTATTACTTTGTATACATGTACATAAAAAATTATTACTTTTCAACCATAGTTTTACAGAAATAAATAAGTTAAGAAAACCAACATCCAGAAACAATTCACATAAGTGTATTTTTACAAGCTCTTAATATCAATTAAAACAAAGTCAAAATGTTAAATCTTTTATATATCCATAGAGAAAGAATATCATTATCTAATAGTTTTATTTCAACTTTTAACTTTTAAATTTGAAGTCATTAAAGATTTAAAAAAAAAAAAAACAAAAAAATAAAGACATTTGAACTCATTCTGCATATATAGATAAAGGTCTGAATATGTTGACAACGAATTTAATAATTTTGAGGACCTTAAAGTATATTTTTAAAATTCAACAAATGTAATTATTTTGTACTATACATATCATAGAATGAAAAATGATGAAACTTAATGTAAGTTGTACTGTTTATCAATTGATATAAAATTTACAACGATTTATATATAATAACATTTAATCAAATATTAAATAATATTTAAAGTGTATATATGGAAACTGACATGTCATCAATCTATAAGAAAGCAACATCAAATTTTCTTCTAATTTTTAAAAAATATTGGACATAATCTTAAAAAATGTTGTTAAAATTATTAAAGTAAATCGTTGTCAAATAATTCTAACCCATAGATGGATAAAAGGTTGACAGCTATGGGCATTTAGGTTGGAATTATGCGATGATAAGTCTCTAAGAAAAACAGAGGAAGATAAGAAGATAAGAACGAAGCTTAAGTTCACAAAGGAATATTCCTGGTAGTTTTTACGTAGTTTTTACATAGTCTGTTTCAACTCAGGAAAAAAGAGAGTTCGTGATAGACTTGATTCTAAAAGGAGGGTTTGTGATAGGCTTAACGAGTTAGCAGTCAAAAAACATCTTTATGAAAATAAAACTCTCATGAATTAGACAAGAGTGGTACTAGATTGGGTGACTTCCCGAAAAGTCCCTATGTTACTAATTCTGGTGGGTTTCATTTCTAGATTACTCCAACTTGTTTGAAAATAAAAACTTTGAAAAAGAAGAAGAATAAAGTTTTATTCTTATATGTTATGTTTTGTTGTGAGTTTAAGTTACTGTTATTTTAAATTATAATGGTACAAAATATTCATTGTTGAATAAAGTTAAATTATAGATTAAATATGAATAAGTAGGTTAATTTAAAAACAGAAACGTACCATAAATTATGCAAATCTAAATAAGTGAATTAATTTATGACAGCATAAGTGATTTCTTATGCTATACTATTTCATCACAAATTATTCATATTTAATAGCATAAGTACTGAATAAAATATGTATATAATTATTTGTGCCACAACTAAACATAATCTAATAATAGACTAATTAAGCTCGCCGTTCATATTAATTGTTTCTAGATTAACTCAACAGTCAACATTACTTTTTGTTGTCATCATTATGATAACATGGACAGACATCTATTCAATTAAATATATCTCAGACTTAAATAGAAGATTGAGAGTGATTGTTATTCCAAATTAAAGTTTTTTTAGGGGCTTACTCCGGTAAAAAAAAGAAAGAGAGAAGCATGATGTTTGTACCATTCAAACAAAATAAATGATGAGAGCAATAGAATCAGACAGATAAATAGAAATATGATTTGACATAGCTAAGATTAAAAGGCTTAATAATTTCATTTATTTCAGTCATTTCAATCCACAATTTTTCAATTTGACTGATATTATTTTTAGGTTCAATTAGCTCTAACACTGTACGATTAGAACTAAAATTAGTACGCGCGGAAATTGAAACATATCTGCACGGATTTTAATGTACTTAGCACGGATCTTGATGTAATTGAATAGTCATTTCACCCATCAAAACTGATGGGCATCAGACCTACTATGAATTCTTTAAATAGAAGTAAAATTTATAAGAAATTAGTAAACATTAAACTATATTGAGGAGTTGATGATTTTATCAAACTCATAAAATTTCAGGTGTTTCAGTGGATGGCTGCCTTTAAATTTTTAAATAAAAATGAAAATAAATTAAGTTTCCTTAATTTAAGAAGTATTGAGAAAAAGTATTTCAAACAATTTTAAATATGACATCTCGCACAAAAAATAATTACTCTAATTAAACCGTCCTCAATCTTAAAATGTAAAATTTCCATCGTGTTTGATCAAGCTTGACCATTTTTTAGGTGCTCTATTTCAGCTGTCCACAAAACTCTACACAAATAAACAAATAAAGATTTCAATGTTATTTTTTTATCTGTTTATCCAACTCAAATCGTGCCCAAAAATACAGGTAAGAATACCACTTGTGAGATAAAAAGAGGTTCACAAATTTCAACATGTTTTTATTTTTTTATCTGTTTATCCAACTCAAATCGTGCCCAAAAATACAGGTAAGAATACCACTTGTGAGATAAAAAGAGGTTCACAAATTTCAACAAAAAACATGATGTTTAGCAAGTTAAATTTTCTTTTATCTGTCGAGGTCCCCATCTTCAATTTATCTTTTGAATCTGCATCCCCTCAGTGGAATGAGCTTTCAAAAGATTAACAGTTAGAATTCAACGCATTTTTAAGAAACTAAAGAGTTTTAAACTTGTCAAACACTTATTCTTTTGTAAAATTTAAAATCACTTTCTTTAAAGATAAACGGAACTCGCCATTTTATCTTTAAAGAAAATTAATAAATAAATAAAAAATGAAATGGCTACGGGCTACCACAAGTAGGGTTTTAACAGGGTGCTAACAGATCGGATAATATCTTACCGTATTCGGATCTAGATCCGAAAATTTGACACAGATATTCGAATATCCATACAGTTACATATATGGTTTTGAATTTCAACAAAAAAACATGATGTCTAGCAAGTTAAATTTTCTTTTATCTGTCTAGGTCCCCATCTCCAATTCATCTTTTGAATCGGCATCTCCTCATATACCACACACTCAATGGAATGAGCTTTCAAAACATTAACAGTTAGAATTTTCGAAATTTTTATTTATACCATTTTAAAAAAAACAATAAACCAAATGACTACTAAAATTGAAGAATTTTAAAAAACACCAGGATCGCCAATTCAATCTGCAAACCCATTAATGGAGATCCGCATATTGAATTGGCAGACCCCCAAAAGCCTATTAATTCCACTGTAATATATTTATTACTGAAATTGGAGTTTTTTGGGATCTGTCAATCCAATCTGCAGACCTCTATTAATGGATCTGCAAAGTGAATTGGCGGCTCTGGTATTTTTGAAATTCTCCATATTTTGTAATTTTTTAAGATTATTGTATAAATAAAAATTTCGGTTAAAATTCAGTGCCTCTTTATACAAGGAGTTCGTTTTGAGATTTGTTTGAGATTAAAACTGACGACTTAGATCTCATTCTATAGGAATTACACTAAATATGAATTTGCGCCTCTTCCTCTTCTTTATTTTACAAAATTATCAATACAAGATGATGCTTTATTACTTTTGACTTCTTTCCTACACCATTTTATCTATAAAGAAAATTAATAAAATAAATAAATAAAATGAAAATGGCTACCACAAGTAGGGCTTTTAAACGAGCTCAGTTGAACCGAATTATAACATCGTATTTTTATAATATCAAGATTTTATAAAATAAACAAATAAAGTTAATTATAACATTTTATAATCAATTATTCACATTAATGTTATAGATTTGAAAAAAAATCTTGATAAAATTATTTGAAAAAGTACATCACACTTCTCCACACACGGTTACAAAGGTAGAAGAAGAATAAGACAATCAATTTAACTAAAATAATATTCTCTTACATGACATGACATGAGAGATTCCTGTTGAAAATTTAACTACGAAATATATTATAAATATTAAAAGTCAAAATTTTTTTTATTCGCATCTTTATCTAAAAAAAAGAATAATACCTATCATTCAGTACAACCGAATAAATTCATTGTTGAATATCTACGTTGAAAGAGCAGGTTCGGATGCCACTAGTGTACAATTTAAAAAAAAAAAAAAAAATTTAACCAAGATGGTTGGTCGGGGTGCAAATGGATCGGATAGTGATAAAATTATATATGTATACGACTTTTATTTTTCAGATACATATACGGATCGGATATTAGACGGATACAGATATAGATCAGATACTATACGAATATGGATTCAAATATCCACCTTTTATAATAGTGAATAACATAAATTTTTCAATAATATATATTATATATCTACTCACTACAGCACATTCTGTTTTTAGAGACTGGTATCAGCGACCGGGCATCACGCTGGTCTCTGAAACTCCTTTCTTTAAAAAAAAAAAAAAAAAAAAAAAAAAAAAAAAGAAGCAGCGACGGATGGTTTTCAGCGACCACTATCAGAGACCGGCGTTTCTCCCGGTCTCTGATACCTTTTGAGAGACCGGCAATAGTAATTTATGTGACCAATTTATCCCGGTCGCTGAAAGGTAGCCCTAAATTTCCCCGCGCCAGGTTTTTTTTCATTTCGCGCGTTTAGTTTTTAGACAGATCGGAAAAAAAAAAAAAAAAAAGGCACCGCCGATTGACCGCCTGTGCCCGCCACCCCCCGCCTGTGCCTGCCACCGCCGCCTGAGTCCACCCAACGATAAACCCTTTCCTATTCTAGCACGCCTGTGCTAAATCCTTGCCACTCCCCCCCCCCCACAGAGGCCACCGCACAGTAGAGTACCGGCGCGCCTAGACTCTGCCACTTGGATAGTTCGGCTTGTCCATTGCTCTCACTCTCTGGTTCTCAGACTCTCACTTCGGGTAACCCCAGCCTCTGTGCTGTTGATTTTAGTGTTTTTTTTTTTTTTTTTTTTTGTGCATGGATGAAGACTTGGTCTAATTGGGAATCTCTCTGTGCTGTTCTCATGCTCTCTGTTAATTGAACCCTGATATGTGTAAAAGATACCTCAAATTATGAATGGATTGGTTCGATTGCATTTTTCAATTACTTAGGTTTTTTATATTGGGTTTGGTTCAGATTTTAAAACCGAACGGACCGAACCTATATGGTTCAAATCACAAAATGTATGAATTTACAAAAAAAAAAATGATGATTTGAAACTGTGTCATTTTCAGTTTTGGCACAGCAGATTTGATATGTGTAAAGCAGGACAACCCTAGAAAAGTTTGAACTGCAAAGGAACTACAAGGTACTATATTTTGATTTAGTAGTATATATTCCTGGTTATCTATCACAATACCCTTTGATTGCAAACAAATAGAAAATTGTCTATTTGTCAAATAGCAAGGTGCTATATTACAAAAATGTCTTCACTCTCTTGGATTAGTTTGGGTTTTATTATGGATTATTGGTTAGTTATATCTAAATTAGATTGAATTGAGATTTAATTGGAATTTAATTGGGATTGAATTGGAATTAAATTGGGATTAAAATAGGATTAAATAGGGATATAATTGGGACTAAATTAAATTGGGATTGAATTGGGATTGAATTGGGATTAAATTGGAATTAAATTGGGATTGAATTAATTTTGAAACAAATTGGGATTGAATTAGATTGAATTTGGATTAAATTGGGATTAAATTAGGATTGAATTGGGATTACATTGGGATTGAATTTAATTGGGATTGTTAAATTGTGATTGAATTATAATTGAACTGGTACAAAAAAAAAAACAAAATTGACTATCAGTGACCGGTACAAAAAGTATCAGAGACCAGGTTCTAGTCTTTGATACTAAACGTATCTGCAACCGGCGCATTCATTATCAGAGACCGGAAATGTGGTCTCTGATACTCAGCGTAGCAGAGACCGGTTTTTGTGTATCAGCGACCAGAATTGTGGTCTCTGATACCCAGGTTATCAGAGACCAGATTTTTGGGTATCAGAGACCGGAAATTTTGGTCTCTATTAACTAAACATGACGTCATCGTGATTTTTCAGAGACCAAAGTTCTGTGGTCTCTGAAAATGTATCAGCTACCGGGATGACGTCATTCGGCGATCGGTGACGTCACCCGAGGGTTATCAGAGACCATACTTTCAGAGATCCATACATCAGCAACCAAAAGTCACCATCAGCGACCAAGTGGACTATCAAAGACCGGCGAACTCACTATCAGAGACCAAATGCACCGGTCTCTGATGCCCTTCTCTGCTGTAGTGACTATTCGGATACAGATAATTAAAATTAAAAATCATATCTGTATCCGTATCCGCATGGATATTCAGATATCAGATATCCATATCTAATTTCCGAATACGGATTCTAATATGGTCGGATAATATCCAATCCGTTTGCACCCCTAGTTGGTTCTGTTTTTTCTTTTCATATAGCATTTTACTATTTCAATCAGGACCGTTAATTTAAGAATAAACGGATCAGATTGATTCCATTTAGATGGATCATGAGAGCTTTTCCTTCGAGATCATGGACAAAGTCTTATTCAAAACCGGATCCAAACCGTTCAATCGATGTTAAATTATAAATTTCAAAGTTTACACGTATCTCAACGCCAATCAGACGGTACGCACCCGACTTTTTTATTAAATTGGTCCAAAGCCCTTTGTACGAAATCCAACACCTTTCCAGTTAATAAGGACGAATCGAAGTGAAGTAGGTCACTGTTTTTGATAATTTTACTCATCTATCCCTTTCAGGTGGCTGTGGACCCCACGGCTCCGAATGGAAGGCCAGGCAAGGAACTTCTCCAGTTATTAAATGAAATGGAGAGGAGGAAATAATATATTGGAGACAAGACAGCGAGGAGGCCACGCTGTCGCCAGCTATGAATACTGAGAGTAACGTGCTACCCCCCGTCCAAACGGTGCCGCTCTGTCCCTACCACCTACTTTCTTCCTGGCAGCACCTGGTTTATATAGTATCCTACTATCCTCTATTCCTGGATGGCTGGATCATAAAGCAAGACTAGGGGTGGCAACGCCGCGCCTACCTGTTTTAACAACACCTGCCGTTACGCCGACACGTCACTCCGTTTTGGCATCACTAGAATTAATGAATTATTATAATTGCGCCTCACGCCTGATGAGAACAGTTTGGATGCGATGCTCATCGGACTCAAATTTGGGTTCGATGGTTCTATAACCGTCCGATTCAATTTAAGATACATGCGCACAAATATTAATGCAACACGCATGGATATTAAAGCAAATGAGCAGTTCTTAAAGAAAATCGGACGGTTATGGAATCCATCGAAGGCAGTTTGAGTCCGATGGGCATCGGACCAAATTGCTCTCACGCCTGATATATCCAATTCCAAGGTAAAAAACTAAAAGACCTCTTGTCAAATCTGCCGTTGGATTGACAAGAGGTCACAACTCACAACTACCGTTGGATTGGATCTTCAATATATTTACCAAACACTCTGTTGTGATGCTGACACTTCACTCTTGAGTTGAGACTTGAGGATACAAGTTGCTTCTTTGAGAGGGATTTTATTTTAGTGGTTGTTCATATTATCCGAGCTTTGACAAATATTTGTTAAATTCATTGCCATCTAAATATTGGATTGTCGACTTGTTAATGATTTACTGCGATTAAACTGCATGGATTGTCAAAAGAAGTGCGACAATAAAATGTGTGACGATCAAATATAAAAAATCACAATAAAAACTAATATACATAAAGAGTTCAAATAGGGTGTTTTAGCCCCTGAGGGTACAAGTTGCTCCTCCTGAATTTTGAGTTTTAGTGAAAATCGGGACGTTTCGATCAATTTTGCTTCTTACTGGAAATTTGTTTGCTCCCCTTTAGATGCTTTATTTATAATTCGGATTAAATTTTGAGTTAAAATTAAAATAAATATCTTAAATTATGATTGGTAATTAGAATTACAGGTTAAATCACTAGAAATTACAAGTCAGAGTATTAGAAAATATAAATTAAAACATTGTTTTTTATCGAGTACTTAATTAGTTAATGAGTTTAAATCTAATTAGCTATTTAAATCCGATTTAATACTTAATTAGTTAATTAGAGAACTAGCTTTGGTCTAGTGGCCAAGGCACATGATCTCTATAGGAGAGGTCATGGGTTCGAAACCCAGATGAGGGAAATCCTTTGTTATAATAACAAAGGTATTTAGGTATTAAATAGTTGGGTGGCTTGACCTCCAACTTTACTCAAAAAAAAAAAAATACTTTTTTTTCCCCCTCTTGATGAAAATCCTTAGTACACCCTTGAAGGTTACGGAGGCAACAGTAATATGCATAGCATATCCCGAAATTTTTATAAATATACAAAAATCGATTTTTATTTAACAATCTATACAAAATTTGGACGGAATTTTAAATCTGTCCTTACCGCTTACAAAGTTGCTTGGTTTGAGCCCAAAACCGCTCGCCTTGTTGCTTGGTTCCGGAGAAGCAAAACCCAGGCAACCTTGTTCTTGGGTTGCAGGGAACCGCCGACTTTGTTGCCTAAGGTTTCAAACTATATACCCTAAGAATGATTTGCTTCTGCCTGGATTTGAGATTAATATTTAATTAATTATTTTTAATTAACTTAGATTAATATTTAATTAATTTTTTTAATTCATTTTGAATAATTATTTTAATTAATTAATTCGGAACAATTAATTTTTAATTAATTAATTTCATTTTGAACGTTCAATTTTGATGTGAGTTATTTTATTTTTTGTTTGTACATTGTTAGTTAATTTTAATTCTAATTAATTTTGTAATGTTAATTTTTTTAAATGTTTGTTATCCAGATCAAACAAAAATCAAATATGATCTGTGTGAAAGTTTTTGTTGGAGAGAATATCTAGTACAATGACCAAGGAATGCCGCAGGTATAATTCAAAATGAAATTTGTTTTAATGTTTTGAGTGTAATTTGTTTTAATGTTTTGAGTGTTTTTATGTTTTTATGCATTGTATTATATTGAAGTTTTCATATGTAATTTGTTTTTATGTGTTAATTTTTTTTTTGAAGCATACTTGATACGTTGAATGTGCAGAATAAAACATACGTAATAGAAATAAAAACATAATAAAAGCGAAAACAGATCAACAATACATACATAATAAAAGTCTACAAACATAATAAAAGATAGATAGACTCCGAAGATAAATCAATGTCCAGGATACTGCGAATGCGAGAAGCGGTTTAGAGAGCGGACATCACACCGTAATTCGTATGTCTCACGCCGGACTCGCTGTGTGGGACGTCCGTATTCCTCATGCCGTGTCACCTCCGGCTAAGTCTGCGTATCCAGTGGTGATTGGGATGACGATGCCCCTACATCCCCGATATGCCAATTCCTACCGGGAGGAGGCGGAACATCACTCCACGATCAAGTCTCACCACATGCTGCTCAAAAATATAAACAGATGGCATGCCATTCATCTGATATCACTTGCGATAAGCCGGAAGCTCATTCTGGTTAAATGAGTCGAGCTTCTGCGTATATGTATAGCAGATACGGGGCATATCGGTTGTGATACTCGCAATTTGTCCGATAATTTCTCACGTTTAAATTAGTAGAATTCTACATTACGAAAAAAATATCAAGCAATATACGATTTGATTTCTAATCGATTTATTAAGAAAAATCAGTAAATGCTAACCTCTTTCGAAGCCAAAGACACCCGATGATGACTGTGGGGTATCCACAACAATTCGTTGAACCTACCTTGCATTATCTGGGTCTCTCTCTCTCTGTCATTCTGAATTTTAAAAATCGTACCAAATTATTTATTCTGAACCGTTCTAGTATTTCTAACTAATTCTAAACCATTTGAGTATTTTTTAATTAATTCTAAACTATTTGGGTATTTTCTAAAGTATTTTCAACTATTTTGGAAATTTCTACACAATTTTGGCCGAAATTTTGGTATTGTTTCTAAAACAATTTTGGAATTTGATAATATTTTTTATTTTGGTGATTTTCTGGTATTTTCTAACTAATTCTAAAAACCATTCTAAATAATTTTAAAGTTTTTCATAATATTAGGAACCATTCTATAATTTACATAAATTTATTTTGGAATTTTCTAATTCAACTAAAATTATTTTAATATTTTCTATTTTTTCTAAAATTATTTTGGTATTTTCTAATTATCTAAAATTATTTTGGTATTTTCTAATTTTTCTAAAATTATTTTGATATTTTCTAATTATCTAAAATTATTTTGGTATTTTCTAATTATCTAAAATTATTTTGACATCTTCTAATTATCTAAAATTATTTAGACATTTTCTAATTATCTAAATTTTTTTATATATTCTAATCTATCTTAAATTTAAACTAATCTTACTAATTTATCTAAAATAAAGAATAAATATTAAAAAGAAAACAAACCTGATGAAGGGGGACTCTCCAGCGGGGGGATGGGGGATGGTTTGCGCGAGTGAAAGGGACTGGGCGGGTGGGATTTATAGCCGAATCTAGAACCTAAGATGGGGGTTGAAACCTAGGCAGCGGCAGTTGCTTCGGTTACGAGGTTTTGAAACCTAAGCAGTGCATTTGCTTGGGTTAGTTGCTCAAAACCAAGCAATTACATTACCGGTATGGACAGATTTAAAATTCCACCAAAATTTTGTATAGATTGTTAAATAAAAATCGATTTTTGTATATTAATAAAAATTTCGAGCATATCTTGGTACGTACAACGTATGGATACTTTGGTATGTGCTATGGTAATATGCGTATCATACTATGTATGTATTCAATTTTAAAGTCCTTGATATGTTTTACTCAACTAATTTTCATATAAAAATATATTTTAATGTCAAATTTTATACTTTTACATATATTTCATACTATTTCTTCTAGATAGATACAAAATGATCTAAAATTCCAGAACATTTGAAAGAAGTGATTTGTGTTTGTTTACCGTAGTCTCACTCGTAATTAAATTACAAGCTAACAAATGAGGTATCCTAACAAATGAGGTATCCGACTCTGCTGCTTTTATTAAATAAAAAAATTTTTCATGTATAAATCTCAACGAATTTAAATAATTGAGATGATAAAAACAGGTCCTACTTTTTTTAAATAAAAACAGCAGAGTCGCATCCAACAAAGAGTCGGATCAGATGATAATTACCCACGACTTGTTGTTTCCTTGTAATCGGACGGCGGTGCTCTGCTCTGAGCGACTGAGCGTAACTGAAGTGATGCGAGTAGGGCCACCAGGCAGCCACGTCAACAGAAGAGACGAGAAAACCGCTCCTGTTAACACACGTTTTCCTCTCTCCATTACACCAGTGACAGGATGACCAAAATACCCCTGCCTAGTATTCCCTCCTCACACTGACCGGTACACATGTTACATACTACACGCGCCGCTTCAATGATTCATTGTATTTACTATTTAGCAATATCAAAAATATATTTATTCATTGTATTTAGAATTTATTAGGTGATTTGTTATAAATCGTATGGGGTAATTCTACCGATGGAACGTCGATTTTTAGGAGCATCACGTTCCTGTTTCTCCTCTCTTGACATAAACAGTGGACCTCTTTCTCTCTCATTGTTGCAAAATGACTAAAATACCCCTGTACAGTACCATTCCGGATAAATTAAATGATTTTATATAACAACCATATCATAAAATGAAGTTGATAAATGCGAAAGTTTGTTATAATAAAACTCATTCAATGCTAAATGGCACGAGTGATGGGATTATTAGCTGGTGAATACCTTTCTCCTTTCATTTCATGATCTTGTACCAAATTGTTCTATTTATATCTCCTGTTTGACGTGTCCTACCTTTTTATGGAGAAACATCATTGGTTGTTGATTTATTGCGGATTAATTGAGTTTTTGTTAAAGATGAAGACCAGAGAAGCTGTTCGACAACAACGACTTAATCAATTTCTTTTAGATTTCTTAGCTGCTTAATCCTGGCGAATATTGGCTTCTCAGTGCAAATTAAGATCACCTTCTTTAGCCGTCTTATGTCTAGATCTTAATTCTCTGTTCGGATCTTAAGACACCTCTACTTCTCCTTTAACTTTCTTAACTTTTACTTACAGATTAAGACAATCAAACATCAAGTCCTGAGTGCTCCTTATGCTCTTAATCCTCCACTCTTAATCTCTTGTTGCAGAACGACTCTAGAGGTATCACATTATCATTACTATCGAGTCCTTTTGTCGAAGATTAATTACAGTATTTTGTGTAATAAATTATAAATTAGACTATGTATATAATTACAAATTCTGATGTGACAATTTATAAGGCTTGTAACAATTTAAACAAAAAATGAGAATTACAAAATATTATATTATTTTAAAATGTTGAGGACTCCATAAATTTAAAATTGAATTGAATTGTATGGTATAAATTGTTAGACATTTTCTACAAATTTAATTGTTAAAGTTTATAATATCAAAAAGTTAATTATCTCTTGCAATTACAAGAATAATATGCATAAATTACAAATTCTTTAACGTTTTGTTCTATTTTATTGAAAGTTTTTTCATTATTCATCTATTAAATTAAATTCTCGCATACGACAACCATAAAGTATTTTTGTTTATCACCTTAAATTTGAATTGCTCTTGAATACAAGAGATTTTTTTTATTTTGTTTCAGTTAGTAACAAAATGTAGTACTTCACTAAATATATTAAATTTGATTATATGAATAGTCTACTTGATCAATCATCTATTTTTAATAGCAATACCCAATATTTAATTAGTCATCATCCCATCTTAATAGTATTTTGGTCATCTGATCTTGTAAATTTTTTTGTATAATAACATTTTAATAATATTGCTATCAAGATTATGACCCACGATAATGACTTAAATCTCTTATAATAGAGATTTATGGATAGCATTGCTTTAAAAAAGATGTGGTAATATTTGATTGTAAAGTAAGAGGTGGAGTAAACTTTTTACGGTCTTATTTTATATTGAAATTGTCAAATGAGAAGTCAAAAAAGATTTAAATATGAAATAAGTTAATTCGGAATAAATTATTCTACTTCTCTGAATAAATTAATTTACTTTACATAGTACACTTACTCTGTCCTGAGTCCTATTATTATAGACAAATATTTATTTTTTCTTACAAGTTATGAATTCAACTATTATGTAAATATAAAAAATTGAATAAGTAATTTAATCTTAGCAGTTGGGAAAAAAAAAAAAAGGGAAAGAGAAGATGAGTGGAGGCACATCACAACAATTAATGGACAAAAGTACCCTCTGTAGATTAAGCTATGAAAAACCCTGCTGCAATTTAAATCTCGTGAAAACCGCACCTCCGGTTTATTACGGTTAGTCATAATTTCGTGGCGGTCCCAGGAGGGTATATTGGTCCAAGTAGAGAAATGGCATTGTTGTAAATAACTCAATATCCATTCCTTTTGTTTGAAAACCACCGTCCCCCCTTCTTCTTCGGTTTTTTCTCTCCTCTACTATCTGACCACTTCTTTCCTTAGTCAAGTGGAAGTGGTGGTTGGTTGGTTTGATTGGTTGCGCTGTTTTGTGTATGTGTGTGTTTGCGTGTGAGAGAGCGCACTGATAAGTCTCTTTCTTTCTCTTCTTCTCCTTCTTCTTTCTCTATTTACTTTACTGTGTCTCAAAAATGGCGGCTGTTTTCGGATTGGTGCTTTGCTGGAGGCCGTTTGATCCTGATCTATGAGCTCTTTTGTGTTGTTACTCTCTAAGGTACAGTACATTTTTGTGCTCCGAGTTCGTTATGTTGGTACCCAGTTCAATTAGAGTGTCAACTTCAGTTTTGATCCGTTGTTTTATTGTACGGATCTCGATTTTTCAATGATCATTTGAGTTAGATCTTCGCTGTGTTGATGTTTTCTGAGATTTAAAGCGTTGCAAATGTCGCATGGAGATCTTGATCATGGATCAAGGTGCCTTAATAAATTATTTGAGATCTGTAATAGCTCGAGTAGGAGTCACTAACACCAAGTGATTTTCTTATTAGGCATGACCTGATCCAGGTGGGAATATAGTGTTTCTCATTGCTTTATAGAGTTATTTATTTTATTGGGGCATGGAAGTGTGTAGATTGCAATTTAGTATTCCCTTTGATCTTTTTTTTTTTTTGGAGACTGTGATCCAAGTTGTTTCAACTGATTTTTTATTTCCCTTTTGCACATAAACCCATGCAAATAGAGAATTTGTATTTGTAGTCACCAGAATCAAATCTGCTGGTTAAACTTTTTAGAAACCTTTTAGTTACCTGTTTCCAGCGCTTCCAATCTGTTCTGACAAAAAAATTGTTCCCTTTATGAATTTGAGTTTTATTTCTCTTTATGTGCAGAAGAATTATGCATGCAAAATTCAGACCCTTTTTTTGGTAAAATGTTACTATAGGGGTAGTCAAGTAGTATGGCTCCATCTGATATTTACCATCTACAAATCAAATATAATGTTATGTTTAATCAAGTGGTAATTTTGTCCCTTGCTGCTAATCATTCTGGGAGCTAAACCAAATATACTAATATCATTTTTTGTTTTTTTGTGCAGAATTGTGTCTAAGTCTTGTCTAGTTTTCTCTTATATACAATGGAAGCTGAACCCAAAATTAACAACGGTTGGGTAGAGAAGGTTCCAGAGACTGATGAATTGGTGGAGAGGGAAGAAATTGCTTTGGATGAGACTGGAGATGTGAACCAGCCCAATGGTAATGGTGAAATTTCAGAGCCACCTGTAGTTGAAGATGGTGTAAATCCAGAACCTACCAATAAGGATGGTACTGAAAAATCTGCTGTTACTGGTGAAAACAAGACTGTCCGTACTAAGAAGGTGCATATTTAGTGTCCTCTAGTTTATTTCTAGAATCTATTAATCAAATCTAATAATTTACTTTATTGCTGATAAGCACCATATAACACTTTGATTGAGGAACAGTTTGTTTTATCCCTCCTTTTATTGGATTATCCAGGTTGTTAGAAGCTGATTTTCATTGCAATTTAGGAGGGAAAAAAACACAGTAAAATAAACAAAATAGAAAAGAAAACAATGCATCATGTTGACCATAAAAAACCCGGCAGTAAGTTCCGTAAAAGAATCAGTATAATTAACATATATCCATTAGTTTGTTGTTGTTGTTGTCATAACATGTTGAGTTGTTTTATTTGTGATTTAAATTTTCTGTAGAAATCTGGATCTGATGCTGCTCGATCCAAGAATAGCAAAGTACAGAAGGAACCTTTGAGCAAGAAGCCAAGCTTGTCTCAGAGCCTCTCTTTCACTTCTAGGGCTACTGTGAAAAAAAACACTGCACAGGTTTCCAAGCCAGCCAAGTCTGACACCAAAAGCATTAACCAAACTAATGGTTCTGAAGCCACAACCGGTTTGACTTTTTCCCTTCTAATTTTTTGAGACTTCTATTTAATATGCATTTTTATGATTAATGGGTATGTTACTGATGCATTATTGATTTGTTGCATAAAAATGTATGTAATAAGCTCATTTAACCTTCACCATGCAGTAACATCATATGAAAATGAATTTAAAAATTACAGGGCGAGGTAACGCAAAGAAGCCTAACTTGAGCCAGGTACCAGCCAGCAAGCAATCTTTGGTCAGTGTCCCTGTAGAAACTTAATTGATTTCTCAATCTATTTACTCTTAGAAATGTGTTGTAAACCTCTAACCGTTTAGAAGTATTGGCTCTAATCAGGCCATCAAGTCCGGATCTGTCAATGGAACTGCCAACAAAGCTTCTTCTGAGTCTGTGCAGTAAGTTTTAGTTCCTTAGTGATTTAATTTCAAAGACAAGTTTGTTAAGAGGTTACTGATATGCTGTATCTTTTGTACAGGTCACATGACGATGACACGGCTACTTTGAGGCAGCCTTCGCAGGAAAAGGCTGAGGAAGATGCCCACTCCATTACCTCGTATTCTCTCTTCTTAAACTGTTTCTTTTTTAGTCAAATCCAAGAATTGTATTCCTTGATTCAAGTAACTAATGCAAGGCTGAACCAGTTAATAAAACCTCTTATTGTGTCTAAATATTAAGTCCCAAATAAAGAAATAGTCAAAAGACTAAATGAAATGCTATAATGCTAGTGGATTTCCCTCCCATTTAGATCATTGTTTAGGTGGGTTAAGGTGTTTTTATAATACGGATTTACTTTTCAGTAGTACCAACACCCCTCGAGCAGCGGCTCTCAAGAAGAACAGCAGCAGCGGTTTCAACTTCAGATTGGAGGAGCGTGCTGAGAAGAGGAAGGAGGTGAGTTATTTGTTGTATGTAATTTATTTTTCAAAATTTTCATGCCATACAAAGAAAAGAGTTACACTAGGAATGCGGTATGGACATGGCTGGTATACTCAGTTTTGTGTGCATACGTTTTCTGTTATCCTTTGCATTCATGGGAGTTTGGTTTCTGATCTGTTATCATCTTAAGTCCATCTAGTCGCCTTCCAATAAGATTATTGCTCAAGTTTAATTGATAAGGTATTGGATATGTGTTCTAGTTTAAGGTCCCGATATCTAGTACTATAAGGGTTGGTTTTAGAGTATGTTATTTTATATTCGTCAGGAACTTTTAGCCTTGCTCTTGAAATGCTAGCTGATACAAATTCCTTCTGGTTTTCTTTTTTCTTGCATTTTCTAGTTTTTCACGAAGCTGGAGGAAAAAATTCATGCCAAAGAATTGGAAAAGAATAATATGCAGGCAAAATCTAAGGTTAAAATTTATACTAATTCACTTTCAATATTTCTTCTAAAATATTTTATTTTTTGAGTAACTTTATCTCTTGAAGTATGTATTCATTTAATGAATATAATAATTTAGACTAGCACCTAAATCTTAGATAATTAGAAATTGATGTACCCAAAAGATAGAACCATCCTTGGTGCAATGTTTCTTTTGGTAATCTTTTGTTCTCTAGTGGAAAATGCTAATGGAAAAGGCAAAAAATAAATAAAAATGGCGCCTCAGTCAGAGTTCTTCAAAAGTTTTCTTCCTAAAAAACCAGCAGTAGGAAAGCATCTCCATCAAGAAAGATGTTGAATCCTTAGAGCAACTTTGAACCCAGCTGGAAGTAATTGAAATTTTTGCAATCCCTAATGCAGTAAACTTTCTAGATCCATGGCTAGCTTAATTATAAACATGCTACTGTGTGTTATTAATTTATACAGGAGAGCCAAGAGGCAGAGATCAAGTTGCTTCGCAAGAGCCTCACCTTCAAAGCAGCACCTATGCCAAGCTTCTACAAAGAACCTGTTCCTCCTAAAACTGAATTAAAAAAGGTACTCATGTTCTTCTCAATAAAATTATTCTTTAAGATTTGACTTCAGTGCTGTTGTATTTTGACTTTTTATTCTTTAAAAAGTTAAATTATAACTGACATAATATAATATGTGATTTATTATCATAATTGTGATTCTTAGAAAGATATGGAAAGTATTTTTGATTATTTGATTTAATAAAAAGGAGGTTTAATAGATATATCAGAATACTTAGACCTTGGTTCTGACAAAATAATAGCTTTCTGTTTTCGGAGGAGAAAAATAACATCTGGGTGCAACAAATTATAGATATTTGTTTGGTTAGTTCTTGGTTGGGTCTGGGTGCAACAAAATAACACAGGTATCTACTCACTAACACTAATAAACACGTATGTTTCTGATCTGTAAGAACTTAATTAATGATGGTTGAGTTTGTGCTTATCTTAGTAGATGGCTAACCTGGCATCTTGTTTGTTTAACCATCACCTTGTGATACAAAATTTTGGGTAATTTCTAATATTTCACTATGTATATGTATGTCGAATGGAGTATCAGTAAAATTAATAGATATACAAGAAAAGTAGGTACAGTGCAAATAATGTGTTCTTTATACCTACTTCTGTATTTGTTGAGTAAAGTAAAGCAACAGTCTGAATTTACTAATTGGGTTGCCCAAAAATTCTGCACATACTATTGACAATTTTTTATTTGATATTATTGACAATCTGCAAAATTAAAGCTTAAAATTTGAAATTTCTCGCATGATCTTATATTATTTTGAGCTTAAAATTCTGCACATATTGTGTCTATAAAAATGGTGACATATAGTTTATGTTTCACCATACATCAAGAGAACTGAAATTTTAATGGTACTTGATGCATCATCAAACAATACTAAATTGCATGATATTTGATTGTTAAACTATCTAATATGTCCAATAACACACCTAAAATTTACTTTTCATTTTTATATTTTATTTAAATTTTTTATAATATCCATTGTCAAGATTGTCAAAATAACCATTATCAAGTGATCCTCAAAGAATAATGGTAATAATAAAAAAACATCAAACATTTCCATGCAATTGAAGAGCTGCAGGTTAGATGTTGTGGTGGATAGCATTAGTTATTGAGGGGGTACAATATATTTGTATGAAAAAACCATGTTTATTGCAATCAGCACATGTCAACTTCATTCTCCTTAACAATTAATATCTTCCTAAGTTTTGTGTGTGAATTAATGGGGCTAATTTGTTGTCTTTCTGATTGTGATATCCCATACAACAGATACCTCCTACACGTGCTAGGTCACCGAAGCTGGGCCGACACAAGAACGCTGCAACAACTGGGATGGGTTCGGAAGGAAGTGATGCTTGTTCCAGTCCTCGTACCACCACCACCACCACCACCAGCAAGTCAAAAGCAGCTGAGATCACTACATCTAACAAAGGAGGCCCCAAGAATGCCATCCACAAGCCCGTTACAAAGCCCGAATCCAAAGTCACTGCAGCTAAGACCATGAAAGCTGCAAACAATAGAGCCAGAGTATCTAAAGCCAAGGTTGAAAAAAAGGAGGAGAAACCAGTTGAAACCACCATTTCTGACACGGTTGAAAAGGTTCAAGAAGAAACCTCCTTTAGTGATACAAATCCTGTTTCTGTACCTATGGCTGCTGCCTCCAATGAAGTTTCAGTTCATGGTTGATAAGTTGTTTGCAATTGGGTATTGTTTATGATTTGCACACTTCTATGTGAATAGCGGTTGGTGGGAAGTTGAGACATTTTGTGCCATAATTTGTTGCTTGCTGAATAGTTGTTTTTATTTTTTATTTTCAAATTCCAATATTGTGGGTTGTGTATGTATATTCACTTGACCATTCGTCCTTGTTTTTTTGTTGTGAATATTTCTTTGCTACCTTATTCATTGTAGTTTATCATTATCTTTATTCTTTCATTTTAGTTGCTAAGTGCTAAATTTATTCTTGCGTTTTCTTTTCAAATCATTAGTGTTACTTAATTGATAGAAAGAAAATTCCATTTGGATTAACTGCACCTTGCAGCTTTAATTCATATTTTTGTTATTAGATGCACGGAAAAAAGTACATTATCACATAGTATTTGTTTATGGAATGGCATTTTTTTTTTTTTTTTGAAAGAAGTGGCCATCCCACCAATTTCTATTAAAATAAAAATCAAAAGTTAATACATTTTTTGATTAGTACCACCAATCTAGTACCAATAGCATACCTAGTATCATACCGAGTATCGGGTAATCAGAAATACAACTCTAGATTTATACTAAAACACCAAAACATCTAAAATTGCAATTAAGCTCCGCTAAAATCCAAATTCTCCAAGTACATCAGCTGGAGGTCATGTTCACCAACCATATGACTACCTCCTCCTTTTATATGGATTGTATTGATGTATTCTCCATGAGAATTGCTACAGTGGAACCTGTTAGAACCTTCACATCACAAGGAAAAATTAAATTGAGTTGAGAAGTAAGATTAATATTTTGTTGTGATGTCCAAAAATAAGTAAAAGAGATAATTCTTAAAGCTAAAGCTTTGAATATCCAATATTCTACTATTTTTAAATTCAATCCTATTTCTATTCAACCAAATAGACCATAAAACAGCCCCTTTATTATTTCCACTAAATTAACATCCGTATAAAGTAATTTAGTTCTCATAAATTCACCACTAAATTGACATTGTGTGCTTGTTAATCTCAATTGTCATTGTTCATATGCTTCTTAATATCTTTTGCCCTTGTTCTTGCGCTTAAAAATATCATTTACACTTGTTCTTGTGCTTAACAACCTCATTTGTCATTGTTCTTGCGCTTTGCAACATAATTTGCTCCTGATCTTGTGCTTATGGACCTCATTTGTATTTATTCTTGTGCTTTGGAAGCTCATTTGTCTTTATTTGTGTGCTTAACAACCTCAATTGGCGTTGTTCGTGTGCTTAACAACCTCTTTGCCCTTGATATGTGATTATGAGCCTCATTTGCATTTGTTCTTGTGCTTTAGAACCTAATTTGCCCTGGTTCGTGTGCTAGACAACCTCAATAGTCGTTGTTCATATGTTTCTTAACCTCTTTAGCCATTATTCTTGTTTTTGGTAACATCATTTACACTTGTTCTTGTGCTTAACAACCTCATTTGTCGTTGTTCTTGCACTTTGCAACATAATTTGCCCTTGATCTTTGTACTTATGAATCTCATTTGCATTTATTCTTGTGCTTTGGAAGCTCATTTGTCTTTATTTGTGTGCTTAACAAGATCAATTGGCGTTGTTCGTGTTTGCCCTTGATCTTGTGCATATGAATTTCATTTGCATTTGTTCTTTGTCTATGTTACTCAGATACTCCAAATTAGGAGTTGTACCCATGTCCGACACGTATCTGATACCGATACGCGCCCGATACGTATCGGATACGCCAGCTAGCGTATCGGCTTACGTGGCGTATCCTCAATCTCATGATACGGTCTCCGATACACTCTGACACGTCTGGATACGGCATGGATACCGATTTGACACGTCTGGATACGGCATGGAAACAGTTCATCGATGCTGGTCCACCATAAACCGCGCTGTCGCAGAATCCCTGTGCACCGCGCCATCGCTGTAGGGCAGAATCGAACCTGGGTTATTTTGTATAAGCAAAAGATGCCTTTACCACCGCACTACATCACTTTTGATGTTAAGAGCTAGTTCCATTTATATTTATTGTATATTCAGAGCTTTTGAGATGTATATATTTTTTTTGCTTCGAATTTATATTTAATTTAAAAAATAAAAATGTTGAATTAATAATATAATATAATAGACGTATCGTATCCTTGATATTTGAAAATTGCCGTATCGCCGTATCCGTATCATATCAGATACGATACCTGTACCCGTATCTATGCAACATAGGTTCATGTGCTTAGGAACCTCATTTGCCCTTGTTCGTGTGCTTGTGTGCTTAACAACCTCAATAGTCGTTGTTCATAGGTTTGTTAACCTCTTTTGCCCTTGTTCTTGTGCTTGGTAACATCATTTACACTTGTTCTTGTGCTTAACAACCTCATTTGTCGTTGTTCTTGAGCTTTACAACCTAATTTGCCCTTGATCTTGTGCTTATGAACCTCATTTGCATTTGTGCTTAGGAACCTCATATGCCATTGTTTGTGTGCTTAACAACCTCAATTTGCGTTGTTCGTGTGCTTAGCAACCTCTTTTGCCCTTGAAATTATGATTATTAGCCTCATTTGCATTTGTTCATGTGCTTTGGAACCTAATTTGCCCTTGTTCGTGTGCTTGACAACCTCAATTATCGTTGTTCATATGCTTCTTAACCTCTTTTGCCCTTGTTCTAGCACTTAGGAACATCATTTACACTTGTTCTTGTGCTTAACAAACTCATTTGTCGTTGTTCTTGCGCTTTGCAACATAATTAGCCCTTGATCTTGTGCTTATGAATCTCATTTGCATTTATTCTTGTGCTTTGGAACATCATTTGCCTTTGTTTGTGTGCTTAACAACCTCAATTGGCGTTCTTCCCGTGCTTAACAACCTCTTTTGCTCTTGATCTTGTGCTTATGAATCTCATTTGCATCTGTTCTTCTGCTTATGAACCTCATTTGCCCTTGTTCGTGTGCTTAACAACTTCAATAGTCGTTGTTCATATGTTTTTTAACCACTTATGCCCTTGTTCTTGTGCTTGGTAACATCATTTATACTTGTTCTTGTGCTTAACAACCTCATTTGTCGTTGTTCTTGCACTTTGCAACATAATTTTCCCTTGATCACGTTCTTATGAACCTCATTGTATTTGTTCTTGTATTTAGGAACCTCATTTGCCCTTGTTTGTGTGATTAACAACCTCAATTGGCATTGTTTGTGTGCTTAACAACCTCTTTTGCCATTGATATTATGATTATTAGCCACATTTGCATTTGTTCTTGTGCATTGAAACCTAATTTGCCCTTGTTCGTGTGCTTGACAACGTCAATTTTCGTTGTTCATATGCTTCTTAAATTCTTTTGCCCTTGTTCTTGCGCTTAGGAACATGATTTACACATGTTCTTGTGCTTAACAACCTCATTTGTCGCTGTTCTTGCGCTTTGCAACATAATTTGCCATTGATCTTGTGCTTATGAACCTCATTTGCATTTGTTCTTGTGCTAAGGAACCTCATATGCCCTTGTTTGTGTGCTTAACAACCTCAATTTGCGTTGTTCGTGTGCTTAACAACCTCTTTTGCCCTTGATATGTGATTTTGAGCCTCATTTGCATTTGTTTTTGTTCTTTGGAAACTAATTTGCCCTTGTTCGTGTGCTTGACAACCTCAATTATCGTTCTTTATATGCTTCTTAACGTCTTTGGCCCTTGTTCTTGCGCTTAGAAATATTATTTACACTTGTTATTGTGCATAACAAGAAATATTATTTGGCTTTGTTTTTGTACTTAGCAACCTCAATTGGCGTTGTTCGTGTGCTTAACAACTTCTTCTGCCCTTGATCTTGTGCTTATTAATCTCATTTGCATTTGTTCTTTTGCTTAGGGACCTCATTTGTCCTTGTTCGTGTGCTTAACAACCTCTATAGTCGTTGTTCATATGTTTCTTAACCTGTTTTGCCCTTGTTCTTGTGCTTGGTAACATCATTTACACTTGTTCTTGTGCTTAACAGCCTCATTTGTGGTTGTTCTTGCGCTTTACAACCTAATTTGGCATTGATCTTGTGCTTATGAACCTCATTTGCAAATCTTCTCGGTCTTAGGAACCTCATATGCCCTTGTTTGTGTGCTTAACAACCTCAATTTGCGTTGTTCGTGTGCTTAACAACCTCTTTTGCCATTGATATGTGATTATGAGCCTCATTTACACTTGTTCTTGTGCTTAAGAACCTCATTTGTCGTTGTTTTTGCGCTTTGTAACATAATTTGCCCTTGATCATGTGCTTATGAACCTCATTTGTATTTGTTCTTGTGCTTAGGAACCTCATTTGCTCTTGTTTGTGTGTTTAACAATCTCAATTGGCGATGTTCATGTGCTTAACAACAACTTTTTCCCTTGATATTATGATTATTAGCCTCATTTGCATTTGTTCTTGTCCTTTGGAATTAATTTGCCCTTAGTCATGTGCTTGACAACCTCAATTGTCGTTGTTCATATGCTTCTTAATCTCTTTTTCCCTTGTTCTTGCGCTTAGGAATATCATTTACACTTGTTCTTGTGCTTAACAACCTCATTTGTCGTTGTTCTTGCGCTTTGCAACATAATTTGCCCTTGATCATGTTCTTATGAACCTCATTGTATTTGTTCCTGCATTTAGGAACCTCATTTGCCCTTGTTTCTATGCTTAACAACCTCAATTGGCATTGTTCGTGTGCTTAACAACCTCTTTTGCCATTGATATTATGATTATTAGCCACATTTGCATTTGTTCTTGTGCATTGAAACCTAATTTGCCCTTGTTCGTGTGCTTGACAACGTCAATTGTCGTTGTTCATCTGCTTCTTAAATTTTTTTGCCCTTGTTCTTGTGCTTAGGAACATGATTTACACATGTTCTTGTGCTTAACAACCTGATTTGTCGCTGTTCTTGCGCTTTGGAACATAATTTGCCATTGATCTTGTGCTTATGAACCTCATTTGCATTTGTTCTTGTGCTAACGAACCTCATATGCCCTTGTTTGTGTG
The DNA here is from genome assembly GCA_024447655.1 of Carex scoparia. Lineage (NCBI taxonomy): Eukaryota > Viridiplantae > Streptophyta > Magnoliopsida > Poales > Cyperaceae > Carex > Carex scoparia. The sequence continues at coordinate 5,514,940 of JAJHPE010000015.1, forward strand.
CTTAACAACCTCAATTTGCGTTGTTCGTGTGCTTAACAACCTTTGTTGCCCTTGATATGTGATTATGAGCCTCATTTGCATTTGTTTTTGTTCTTTGGAACCTAATTTGCGCTTGTTCGTGTGCTTGACAACCTCAATTATCGTTCTTCATATGCTTCTTAACGTCTTTAACCCTTGTTCTTGCGCTTAGAAATATTATTTACACTTGTTCTTGTGCTTAACAACATCATTTGTCATTGTTCTTGCGCTTTCCAACATAATTTGCTCTTGATCTTGTGCTTATGAATCTCATTTGCATTTATTCTTGTGCTATGGAACCTCATTTACCCTTGTTTGTGTGCTTAACAACCTCAATTGGCGTTGTTCGTGTGCTTAACAACCTCTTTTGCCCTTCATATTGTGCTTACGAACCTCATTTTCCCTTGTTTGTGTGCTTAACAACCTCAATTATCATTGTTGATATGCTTCTTAACCTCTTTGGCCCGTGTTCTTGAGCTTGGCAGCATCATTTACACTTGTTGTTGTGCTTAACAACGTTATTTGTCGTTGTTCTTGCGCTTTGCCATCTAATTTGCCCATGATCTTGTACTTATGAACCTCATTTGCATTTGTTCTTGTGCTTAGGAACCTCATATGCCCCTGTTTGTATGCTTAACAATCTCAATTGGCATTGTTCGTGTGCTTAACAACTTCTTTTGCCCTCGATATTGTGATTATGAGCCTCATTTACATTTGTTCCTGTGCTTTGGAACCTAATTTGCCCTTGTTGGTGTGCTTTACAACCTCAATTGTCGTTGTTCATCTGCTTCTTAACCTCTTTTGCCCTTATTCTTGCGCTTAGGAATGCCATTTACAATTGTTCTTGTGCTTAAGAACCTCATTTGTTGTTGTTCTTGCGCTTTGCAACACAATTTGCCCTTGATAATGTGCTTATGAACCTCATTTGCCATTGTTTGTGTGCTGATCAACCTCAATTGGCGTTGTTCGTGTGCTTAACAACCTCTTTTGCCCTTGATATTATGATTATTAGCATCATTTGCATTTGTTCTTGTGCATTGGAACCTAATTTGCCGTAGTTCGGGTGCTTGACAACCTTAATTGTCGTTGTTCATGTGCTTATGAACCTCATTTGTATTTGTTCTTGTGCTTAGGAATCCCATTTACCCTTGTTTCTGGGCTTAACAACCTCAATTGGCGTTGTTCGTGTGCTTAACAACCTCTTTTACCCTTGATCTTGTGCTGATGAATCTCATTTGCATTTGTTCATGTGCTTAGGAATCTCATTTACCCTTGTTTGTGTGCTTAGTAACCTCAATTGGTGTTGTTCGTGTGCTTAACAACTTCTTTTGCCCTTGATCTTGTGCTGATGAATCTCATTTGCATTTGTTGATGTGCTTCGGAACCTCATTTGCCCTTGTTCGTGTGCTTAACAACCTCTATAGTCGTTGTTCATATGTTTCTTAACTTGTTTTGCCCTTGTTCTTGTGCTTGGTAACATTATTTACACTTGTTCTTGTGCTTAACAGCCCCATTTGTCGTTGTTCTTGCGCATTAAAACCTAATTTGCCATTGATCTTCTGCTGTGAACCTCATTTGTAAATGTTCTCGGTCTTAGGAACCTCATATGCCCTTGTTTGGGTGCTTAACAACCTCAATTTACGTTGTTCGTGTGCTAACAACCTCTTTTGCCCTTGCTATGTGATTATGAGCCTCATTTACACTTGTTCTTGTGCTTAAGAACCTCATTTGTCATTGTTCTTGCGCTTTGTAACATAATTTTCCCTTGATCATGTGCTTATGAACCTCATTTGTATTTGTTCTTGTGCGCTTAGGAACCTCATTTGCCCTTGTTTGTGTGCTTAACAACCTCAATTGGCGATGGTCGTGTGCTTAACAACCACTTTTGCCCTTGATATTAAGATTATTAGCCTCATTCGCATTTGTTCTTGTACTTTGAAACCTAATTTTCCCTTGTTCATGTGCTTGACAACCTCAATTGTCGTTGTTCATATGCTTCTTAACCTCTTTTGCCCTTGTTCTTGTGCTTAAGAACGTCATTTACACTTGTTCTTGTGCATAGCAACCTCATTTGTCATTGTTATTGCGCTTTGCAACATAATTTGCCCTTGATCTTGGGCTTATGAATCTCATTTGCATTTATTCTTGTGCTTAGGAATCTCATTTTCTCTTGTCTGTGTGCTTAACAACCTCAATTGGCGTTGTTCGTGTGCTTAACAACCTCTTTTGCCCTTGATCATTTGCTGGTAAATCTCATTTGCATTTGTTCTTGTGCTTAGGAACCTCATTTGCCCTTGTTCGTGTGCTTAACAACCTCAATAGTTGTTGTTCATATGTTTCTTAACCTCTTTTGCACTTGTTCTTGTACTTGGTAACATCATTTACACTTGTTCTTGTGCTTAACAACCTCATTTTTCATTGTTCTTGCACATAACAACCTAATTTGCCCATGATCATGTGCTTATGAACCTTATTAGCATTTGTTCTTGTGCTTAGGAACCTCATATGCCCTTGTTTGTGTGCTTAACAACCTCAATTTACGTTGTTCGTCTGCTTAACAACCTCTTTTTCCATTGATATGTGATTATGAGCCTCATTTACACTTGTTCTTGTGGTTAAGAACCTCATTTGTCGTTATCCTTGCGCTTTGCAATATAATTTGCCCTTGATCATCTTCTAATGGACCTCATTCGTATTTGTTCTTGCACTTAGGAACCTCATTTACACTTGTTCTTGTGCTTAACGACGTCATTTGTCGTTGTTCTTGCGCTTTGCAACCTAATTTGCCATTGATCTTCTGCTTATGAATCTCATTTGCATTTATTCTTGTGCTTTGGAACATCATTTGGCTTTGTTTGTGTGCTTAGCAACCTCAATTGGTGTTGTTCATGTGCTTAACAACTTCTTTTGCCCTTGATCTTGTGCTTATGAATCTCATTTGCATTTGTTCTTTTGCTTAGGGACCTCATTTGCCCTTGTTCGTGTGCTTAACAACCTCAATAGTCGTTCTTCATATGTTTCTTAACCTGTTTTGCCCTTGTTCTTGTGCTTGGTAACATCATTTACACTTGTTCTTGTGCTTAACAACCTCATTTGTGGTTGTTATTGCGCTTTACAACCTAATTTGCCATTGATCTTGTGCTTATGAACCTCATTTGCAAATCTTCTCGGTCTTTGGAACCTCATATTCCCTTGTTTGTGTGCTTAACAACCTCAATTTGCGTTGTTTGTGTGCTTAACAAATTATTTTGTCATTGATATGTGATTATGAGCCTCATTTACACTTGTTCTTGTGGTTAAGAACCTCATTTGTCCTTGATCTTGTGCTTATGAATCTCATTTGCATTTATTCTTGTGCTTAGGAACCTTATTTGCCCTTGTTTGTATGGTTAACAACCTCAATTGGCGTTGTTCGTGTGCTTAACAACCTCTTTTGCCCTTCATATTATGATTTTTAGCCACATTTGCATTTGTTCTTGTGCATTGGAACCTAATTTGCCCTTGTTCGTGTGCTTGACAACCTCAATTGTCATTGTTCATATGCTTCTTAAGCTCTTTTTCCCTTGTTCTTGTGCTTAACAACCTCATTTGTCGTTGTTTTTGCACTTTGCAATATAATTTGCCCATGAACTTGTGCTTATGAACCTCATTTGCATTTGTTCTTGTGCTAACGAACCTCATATGCAGTTGTTTGTGCGCTTAACAACCTCAATTTCCGTTGTTCATGTGCTTAACAAGCTCTTTTGCCCTTGATATGTGATTATGAGCCTCATTTGCAATTGTTCTTGTGTTTTGGAACATAATTTGCCCTTGTTCGTGTAACAACCCCAATTAGCATTGTTCATATGCTTCATAACCTCTTTGGCCCTTGTTCTTGCACTTAGGAATATCATTTACATTTGTTCTTATGCTTAACAACCTCATTTGTCATTGTTCTTGCGCTTTGCAACATAATTTGCCCTTGATTATGTGCTGATGAACCTCATTTGTATTCGTTCTTGTGCTTAGGAATCTCATTTGCCCTTGTTTGTATGCTTAACAACCTCACTTGGCGTTGTTCGTGTGCATAACAACCTCTTTTAACCTTGAAATTATGATTATTAGCCTAATTTGCATTTGTTCTTGTGCTTTAGAACCTAATTTGTCCTTGTTCGTGTGCTTGACAACCTCAATTTTTGTTGTTCATATACTTCTTAACCTCTTTTGCTCTTATTCTTGCACTTAGGAACATCATTTACACTTGTTCTTATGCTTAACAACGTCATCTGTCGTTGTTCTTGCGCTTTGCAACATAATTTGCCTTTGATGTTGTGCTTATGAATCTCATTTGTATTTATTCTTGTGATTTGGAACCTCATTTGCCTTTGTTTGTGTGCTTTCTTGTGCTTTGGATCCTAATTTGCCCTTGTTCGTATGCTTTACAACCTCAATTGTTGTTGTTCACATGCTTCTTAACCACTTTTACCCTTGTTCTTGCGCTTAGAACAACGACAATTGAGGTTGTCAAGCACACGAATAAGAGCAAATTAGGTTCCAATGCACAAGAACGAATGCAAATGAGGCTAATAATCATAATATCATGGGAAAAGGAGGTTGTTAAGCACACGAACAACACCAATTGAGGTTGTTAAGCACACAAACTGGGGCATATGAGGTTTCTAAGCACAAGAACAAATACAAATGAGGTTCATAAGCACATAATCAAGGGCAAATTATGTTGCAAAGCGCAAGAACAATGACAAAGGAGGTTGTTAAGCACAAGAACAAGTGTAAATGATATTCTTATGCGCAAGAACAAGGGCCAAAGCGGGTAAGAAGCATATGAACAACGATAATTGAGGTTGTCAAGCACACAAACAAGGGAAAATTAGGTTCCAAAGCACCAGAACAAATGCAAATGAGGCTCATAATCACATATCAAGGGCAAAAGAGGTTGTTAAGTACACAAACAAGGGCATATGAGGTTCATAAGCACAAGAACAAATGCCAATGAGGTTCATAAGAACAAGATCAATGTCAAATTATGTTGCAAAGCGCAAGAACAACGACAAATGATGTTGTTAAGCACAAGAACAAGGGCAACAGAGATTAAGAAACATATGAGTAACGACTATTGAGGTTGGTTAAGCACACGAACAAGGGCAAATGAGGTTCCTAAGTAGAAGAACAAATGCGAATGAGATTCATAAGCACAAGATCAAGGAAAAAAGTGGTTGTTAAGCACACGAACAACGCCAATTGATGTTGTTAAGTACACAAACAAAGACAAATGAGGTTCCAAAGCACAAGAATAAATGCAAAAGAGATTCATAAGCACAATATCAAGTACAAATTATGTTGCAAAATGCAAGAACAAAGACAAATGAGGTTGTTAAGCACAAGAACAAGTGTAAATGATGTTACCAAGAACAAGAACAAGGGCAAAAAAGGTTAAGAAACATATGAACAACGACTATTGAGGTTGTTAAGCACACGAACAAGGGCAAATGAGGTTCCTAAGCACAAGAACAAATGCAAATGAGACTCATAAGCACAAGATCAAGGCCAAAAGAGGTTGTTAAGCACACGAACAACGCCAATTGAGGTTGTTAAGCAAACAAACAAAGGTAAATGAGGTTCCAAAGAACAAGAATAAATACAAAGGAGATTCATAAGCACAATATCAAGGGCAAATTATGTTGCAAAGCGCAAGAACAACGACAAATGGGGATGTTAAGCACAAGAACAAGTGTAAATGATGTTCCTAAGCGCACGAACAAGGGCAAATTAGGTTCCAAAGAACAAGAACAAATGCAAATAGGGCTCATAATCACATATCAAGGGAAAAGATGTTGCTAACCACACGAACAATGCAAATTGAGGTTGTTAAGCACACAAACAAGGGCATACGAGGTCCTAAGAAAAAGAACAAATGCAAATGAGGTTCATAAGCACAAGATCAAGGGCAAATTAGATGGCAAAGCGCAAGAACAACGACAAATGACATTGTTAAGCACAAGAACAAGTGTAAATGATGTTGCCAAGCTAAAGAACAAGGACAAGAGAGATTAAGAAGCATATGAACAACGACAATTGAGGTTGTTAAGCACACGAACGGGGCAAATGAGGCTCATAAGCACAACATGAAGGGCAAAAGAGGTTGTGAAGCACACGAACAACACAAATTGAGGTTGTTAAGCATACAAACAAGGGCATATGAGGTTCCTAAGTACAAGAACAAATCCAAATGAGATTCATAAGTACAAGATCAAGGGCAAATTAGGTTGCAAAGCTTAAGAACAACGACAAAAGACATTGTTAAGAACAAGAACAAGTGTAAATGATGTTGCCAAGCTAAAGAACAAGAGCAAAAGATGTTAAGAAGCATATGAACACCGATAATTGAGGTTGTCAAGCACACGAACAAGGGCAAATTTGGTTCCAAAGCACAAGAACAAATGCAAATGAGGCTCATAATCACATATCAAGGGCAAAAGAGGTTGTTAAGCACACGAACAATGCCAATTGAGGTTGTTAAGCACACAAACAAGGGCAAATGAGGTTTCCTTAGTACAAGAATAAATGCAAATGAGGTTCATAACAACAAGATCAATGGCAAATTATGTCGCAAAGTTCAAGAACAATGACAAATGAGGTTGTTAAGCACAAGAACAAGTGTAAATGATATTCTTCTGCTCAAGAACAAGAGCAAAAGAGGTTAAAAAGCATATCAACAACGACAATTGAGGTTGTTAAACACACGAACAAGGGCAAATGAGGTTCATAAGCACAATATGAAGGGCCAAAGAGGTTGTTAAGCACACGAACAATGCCAATTGAGGTTGTTAAGCACACAAACAAGGGAAAAAGAGGTTCCTTAGCACAAGAATAAATGCAAATGAGGTTCATATGCACAATATGAAGTGCAAAAGTGGTTGTTCAGCACGCGAACAATGCCATTTGAGGTTGTTAAGAACACAAACAAGGAGAAATGAGGTTCCTTAGCACAACAATAAATGCAAATGAGGTCCATAAGCGCAAGATCAAGGGCAAATTATGTTGCAAAGCGCAAGAACAATGACAAATGAGGTTGTTAAGCACAAGAACAAGTGTAAATGATATTCCTAAGCGCAAGAACAAGGGCCAAAGATGTTAAGAAACATATGAACAACGATAATTGAGGTTGTCAAGCACACGAACAAGGGAAAATTAGGTTCCAAAGCACAAGAACAAATGCAAATGAGGCTCAGAATCACATATCTAGGGCAAAATAGGTTGTTAAGCACACAAACAACGCAAGTTGATGTTGTTAAGCACACAAACAAGGTCATATGAGGTTCCTTAGCACAAGAACAAAGGCAAATGAGGTTCATAAGAACAAGATCAAGGACAAATTATGTTGCAAAGCGCAAGAACAATGACAAATGAGGTTGTTAAGCATAAGAACAAGTGTAAATGATATTCCTAAGCGCAAGAACAAGGGCCAAAGAGGTTGAGAAGCACATGAACAACGATAACTGAGGTTTTCAAGCACACGAAAAAGAGAAAATTAGGTTCCAAAGCACAAGAACAAATGCAAATGAGGCTCATAATCACATATCAAGGGAAAAAGAAGTTGTTAAGCATACAAACAACGCTAATTGAGGTTGTTAAGCACACAAACAAGGGCATATGAGGTTCCGAAGCACAAGAACAAATGCAAATGAGGTTGATCAGCACAAGATCAAGGGCAAATTCGGCGGCAAAGCGCAAGAACAACGACAAATGACGTTGTTAATCACAAGAACAAGTATAAATGATGTTGCCAAGTTCAAGAACAAGGGCAAAAGAGATAAAAAAAATATATCAACAACGACAATTGAGGTTGTTAAGCACACGAACAACGCCAATTGAGGTTGTTAAGCAGACAAATAAGGACAAATGAGTTTCCTAAGCACATGAAAAAAATACAAATGAGGTTCATAAGCTTATGATCATGGGCAAATTATGTTGCAAAGCGCAAGAACATAGACAAATAAGGTTCTTAAGTACAAGAACAAGTGTAAATGACGTTCCTAAGCGCAAGAATAAGGGTAAAAGAGCTTTATAGAAGCAGATGAACAACGACAATTGAGGTTGTGAAGCACACGAACCAGGGCAAATTAGGTTCTAAAGCATAAGAACAAGTGTAATTGAGACTCATAATCATCTGTCAAGGGCAGAAGAGGTTGTTAAGCACACAAACAACGCAAATTGTGGTTCCTAAGCACAAGAACAAATGCAAATGAGGTTCATAAGCACAAGATCAAGCGCAAATTAGGTTGTAAAGTACAAGAACATCGACAAATGAGGTTGTTAAGCACAAGAACAAGTGTCAATGATGTTACCAAACACAAGAATAATGGCTAAAGAGGTTAAGAAACATATGAACAACGACTATTGAGGTTGTCTAGCACACAAACCAGGGCAAATTAGGTTCTAAAGCACAAGAACAAATGCAAATGAGGCTCATAATCACATATCAAGGGCAAAAGAGGTTGTTAAGCACACAAACAACACAAATTGAGGTTGTTAAGCACACCAACAAGGGCATATGAGGTTTCTTAGCACAAGAACAAATGCAAATGAGGTTCATAAGCACAAGATCAAGGGCAAATTATGTTGCAAAGTGCAAGAACAACGACAAATGAGGTTGTTAAGCACAAGACCAAGTGTAAATGATGTTCCTAAGCGTAAGAACAAGGGCGAATTAGGTTCCAAAGCACAAGAACAAATGCAAATGAGGCTCATAATCACATATCAAGGGCAAAAGAGGTTGCTAAGCATACGAACAACGCAAATTCAGGTTGTTAAGCACACAAACAAGGGCATATGATGTTCCTAAGTACAAGGACAAATGCAAATCAAGTTCATAAGCACAAGATCAAGGGAAAATTAGGTTGTAAAGCGCAATAACAATGAAAAATGTGGTTGGTAAGCACAAGAACAAGTGTAAGTGATGTTACCAAGCACAAGTACAAGGGCAAAAGAGGTTAAGAAACATGCAAATGAGGTTCATAAGCACAAGATCAAGGGCAAATTAGGTTGTAAAGCGCAAGAACAACAACTAATGACGTTGTTAAGCACAAGAACAAGTATAAATGATGTTGCCAAGCTTACGAACAAGGGCAAATAAGGTTCATAAGCACAATATGAAGGGCAAATGAGGTTCCTTAGCACAACAATAAATGCAAATGAGGTTCATAAGCGCAAGATCAAGGGCAAATTTTGTTGCAAAACGCAAGAACAATGACAAATGAGGTTCTTAAGCACAAGAACTAGTGTAAATGATATTCCTAAGAGCAAGAACAAGGGCAAAAGAGGTTAAGAAGCAAGGCCCAAAGAGGTTAAGAATCTCAATTGCCGTTGTTCATATGCTTGTTCTTGCGCTTTGCAACATAATTTGCCCTAGATCATGTGCTTATGAACCTCTTTTGTATTTGTTCTTGTGCTTAGGAGCATCATTTTCCCTTGTTTGTGTGCTTAATAACCTCAATTGGCATTGTTCGTGTGCTTAATAACCTCTTTTGCCCTTGATATAATAATTATTAGCCTCATTTGCATTTGTTCTTATGCTTGGGAACATAATTGGCCCTTGTTCGTGTGCTTGACAACCTCAATTGTCGTTGTTCATATGCTTCCAAAACTGTTTTGCCTTTGTTCTTGCGCTTGGGATCATCATTTACACTTGTTCTTGTGCTCATTTGTCGTTGTTCTTGCGGTTTGCAACATAATTTGCTCTTGATCTTGTGCTTATGAATCTCATTTGCATTTATTTTGGTGGTTTGGAACCTCATTTGAATTTGTTTGTGTGCTTAACAACCTCAATTGGCGTTCTTCGTGTGCTTAACAACTTCTCTTGCCCTTGATCTTGTGCTTATGAATCTCATTTGCATTTTTTCTTGTGCTTAGGAACCTCATTTTCCCTTTTTCGTGTGCTTAACACCTCAATAGTCATTGCTCATATGTTTCTTAACCTCTTTTGCCATTGTTCTTGTGCTTGTTAACATTATTTACACTTGTTCTTGTGCTTAACAATCTCATTTGTCATTGTTCTTGCGCTTTGCAACCTAATTTACCCTTGATGTTCTGCTTATGTATCTCATTTGTTTTTGTTCTTGTGGTTATTAGCATCATATGCCCTTGTTTGTGTGCTTAACAACCGCAATTTGCATTGTTCGTGTGCTTAACAACCTCTTTTGCCATTGATATGTGATTATGAGCCTCATTTGCATTTGTTATTGTGCTTTGTAACCTAATTTGTCCATGTTAGTGTGCTTG